>VUQS01074822.1:13060-31766 GCA_015108495.1 Heterochromis multidens | reverse complement strand
TTTTTTTTTTTTTTTTTGCTGTGTGTGTGTGTGTGTGTGTGTGTGTGTGTGTGTGTGTGTGTGTGTGTGTGTGTGTGTGAATTTTCTGCTTTTGCACTTCTGTCAAAGCACGTTGTAAACTCTGTTTTTAAACGTGCTATGTGAATAAAGTTTAATAATATTAATATTATTAATAATATTAAATGAATTAAATGTTGTTGTTGTTGTTGTTGTTGCTGTTGCTGCTGTTGTTGCAGCATCACTTAGTAAATGGCCCTAAAAGGCTCGTTGATAATTTCAGGATACATGCAACACCTGTTCATATTGTAAGGCAGATAACATAAGACAAAATGCCATCTTATGCCAACTACAACCCTGTGGAAGCCCATTTTCACCACACAGAAAACATAAATTTACTCATAAGTCAGAATTGTTAAATGTTAAATTTAATGTATCAGCTAGAAATCCACTTAACTTAATTAGTGGACCTAACTTAATACCATAATGTGTACTAATTAATCAGCATCCAGGTTTCTTTAAAATTTCAGTGTGGATAAAACAACATTCTGCAATTTAATATGACAATAATAAAGCTTTATGAAACTTGCATCATGTTTTAGTGTAAGCTGGAAATCTGATGTGTAAATTAATCTCTATTTTACAGAGGTTAACAAAACACCACAAAGACTGGAATCAGAAAAGGAAATAAACTTTAAAGTAGCTTTACAGGTTTTTAATTAATTGTAGTGTGGTATTTTTTATATGGAAGAAACTGGAGTTTTATTGAAGGTAAAAATCAGATATCACAGAAACACACTTATGAGAGTGGTGATCTACTAACAGTGTGCTGATTTATAAATAAAGACGCAATCAGTTCATTTCAATAATGGCCATTCCACCAAGAGCAGCACAAAATAGTGGGTCACAAATGAAGAACCTTGATGGCGGTGCGCCTACAAATCTACTCAACAAATACAGTGTTAGTGCAGGTTTTACGCGTGTGTTTCTCTCTGGGAACAGTTCAGATAAATGAGAGGCAGCTGAAAGAGAATCGATATGTTTTGATATAAGGACGAACTCTTCTGTTAGATGGGGAAAGTGCTCATAAATGCAACTGTTCTCTGGATAAAACTGACAAGGATTCACCCAGAGGAGGTCTCCCTCATTACAAACTGTTCCACAGTGTGTGATGTTTTGATCTGAAAACAGTTGACCTGTATGGCATGAGGAAGACAAAACACGTTTTCATTGTGTACTGATGTCTGTGTGGAAATGTAACTAAAAACCTGAAACTCCAGAAATCAATCAGCTTCTTGGAAAATGTAACTTGGCTGCCTGCACAGGTTTAACAACTCTGTGATAGGCCCAGGGGCAGATGTTTTCTTTGGTCCCCTGCCATCATGTTGTAGCAGAGCAAACAGTATCTCTCTCTCTCTCACACACACACAAACACACACAGTGTAAGTGCAAAGATAATAGAATATAGGAATAATTAATAATATTAATAGCGTCATTTCAGCTTTTGATCAGCACCATGGACAATAATCACAGTCAGAGGTTGGGAGAATGGACACATTTATCTAAGCTTATACTACAAACTCACATCATTTTCTTCAACCAGGCTTCCAAAAGCCCAAAACAGATTTATCTTTGCTAAAGTAACATAAAGACAAATGTGATGTTTCTAAATATGGAACAAAAGAGAGAAGCCCATCAACCACAGGTCCTCACAGACTGACTGGATGTCAGTCACAATCATTTACAGAATTCCTCATTCCAGTGGACCAGTTTCTAGATATCACACACACACACACACACACACACACACACACACACAAATAAATTGATATGGCTTAGTATCGCAATATTTTGCACAGCAACATGGTATCAATACAGGGACACCAAATATTGATATTTTATTAAATAAATGAAAACACTGTGAATACTATGAACAAAAGGGTTTATCCTTTGCATCACTATCCTGAGATAATGTTAGCTGAGAAAACCTGCATTACAACAACTCAACCGAAAAATCATCCAACACTGGACACACTTAGCTTGACAAAACTACCTCCTAATTCAAAGCAAGCTAATGGCTCAGTCACACAAATAAAAATAGGACAGCAACCTCCTTACATCTACCAAAAAACATCTATGGCTGCCTGGTGATTATATTGAATTTTTCACATTCTGCATATTGTGCAACTTGTGGTGACTAAACGGATGTCCAGAGAAGGTGGGTGCTGCACACTCACGACCACTTTTGAACCTGTGCAAATGACCTGCGAAAGGGTGATTGGAACAGGTCACCTGATAGGAGGGACCTTTCTGCAGTCGCAGTCTGACTTGGACTGACTGCAATCACTCTGAGTTATTGTTGAAGGTTTGCAAATAATTGCTGTGTAATTTATAAATGCAGACAGATTTCCAGCATGTTGCCATCAGTCTGAATGAGTCTTTGTCAATGAGCACAACTGGTGGGGACTCAACTCAACTGGCTGCCAGCTGATTATATTCTGGTTATATTCCTATAGAAAAGGAAGGCTGCTGAACACAAATGTAATAGTTAAATCTGAATTTCTGTTAAATGTGAATTTCTGTCTATGTAGACCGCAACAGATATGTGATTTTCAATGATTTATCACAGTCAATTGCTGTATTATCAGAAACAGATTCCATGTAATTGCCAACTTGACCCCGTACAATCACAGACAGATAGCAGACTGACTCCGTCTTATGGCAACATTTATGGCAGGCTTTAGTGACAGTGTTGGTATGCTTCACAATCTCATTTTGCAGCAAAAATGTTATTGCATATCCCAAAATTTTAAAAATTGCAATAACATTGTATTGTGAGTGTCTGGTGGTTCCCACTTCTACCTGTTTAAGAAAATTATAATACTGTAAAGGTTCAAAAGTTTCTAATGTCTATTAAATCAAAATAACCATTTTAGAAACTGAATGTATAATCTGAGAGCTTTTTAATAACATTCATTTCATAAAGTGACATTTCTTGCAACTATTTTCAACTTTTATGTGGACACCTGTATTAACCTTTGCATTTGTTACCAAGAGCATACATATAATTTTTAAATTAAATAAAGATTTTTATAAGTTAACATTTTTCCTGGTGTTACATTGGTTGTACCACCTGACATGGAAAGTATACCAGTCCATCAATTTAATTTAGTTATTTATATCTATATGTAAGAGACAGCTGCAAAACTTTTCAGCCAGCCATAAAGAGCCCACAGGGTACTCTGGATGACAAAATATCCTTTTCACTGTTATTACCTTCTTACTTCATAATAAAAGCCTCATGTCAGCATCAGTTTCTTGACAAAATGCTTGCTTATTTTAATTATCTCAACAGCTTTAAAACTATTGGTATTTATACATTTTGACTTTGTTATATAAATTACATATAAGGCATAATATAAAAAAAAATAAAAACAAAATTATGCCATATTTTATTTTGAATTTATTGTCATTATCATTTAAATACTTTTAGTCTTCGTAGTCTTCTTTTACATCGACAGTCTTGCTGCCTGGTTTGAATAATTTTTCAGTGCATCAATATACATTTTTTCATATTTTGGTATCTAAACCCCAACATGTCAAACAGGTTTTCTAGATTAAACCCCCACATCTCATGCTTTGAATAAATTAAAAATACACACAAAAATGTGCATATCATGTCAATGACCAACCTTCCCATTACTGTGTCCACACTGTTACTGTGGAAAACAGTACCAGTGTGGACATTTTATGCTTAAATCAGCCATTATTACTCATGTGAGGCACAACAGGCTAGCACCTGAAGACCACAAAAATAATTTTTAACATGTTTATCAACCATATGACAAAAAAAATAAATATCAGTCCAGTAAATAAGGGTAACAAGGTGGACAGGTTATGCTTTAACACATCTGTGAACCATTCTGAAACATGGAAAAAAAGATTGATGAAAGAGTTACATTTACTCTGGTTTATGTAGATGATTTCCCTCCAAAACACTACACAACTTACTGTAAGTCGTGTAACTAGAGGACCAATGAGAAGAAGGATTTCCATAAGAGTAACAGGGGAGACAGACATTTCAGGGACTCTTTTCAAAGACTTTAAGAATTTTTAAAAATGTATAAATAGAAAAAATTTAATTTAGTGTAGAATATAATAAGTAAGGCTATAAAACAGTAATGAAAAAGCTCAAAATTTTAAAAATGTTATAACTTATATTAGCAACTGAACTTGAACAAAGATGACTGGGGACATGGCATTTTACGGTACTTATGCTAAAAAAAAAACCTGTGATAATTTAAAAAATAAATATTTTTGACACATATAATTGTTTTCTAATGTAGAGGGGGGTTAATAGTGTAAGACAAGCTTTTAGAAATAATTATTGGCCCATTTTTATTCAAAATACACTCAGTTCTGTCATGGGGACTCAAATGGCACAGAATACTTGGAATGACCCATAAGCATCCAGTGTAATGTAAAGAAGGTACCCCATTGTTAGTCATTTGGACTGTCGGATGTTCCGCCCCTGGCTGCCTGTAATAACCGAAACAGGGTGAATGTTTGCATCATATGTTAGGATTTTCTCCCTAACAGTTCTGCTCTGTAATCAAAGCGTCATTATTACTGAAAAACAGAAAGATGTGGAGCTCATATGTAAACTTTCTTGGTGAGGACTCAGTGAGGAACTACAGGACAGAGCCAAAGGTTTGGCGCCGCGCCCAGAGCTTTCAGTCATCCACTCTTGCCAGTTACGCACTAGTTTGGACAATAGATGAGCACAAAAAATGAGCACTCCTAAAGGCAATCACAACAACCATTTTTCTCTTTTAAAAGGAAAACAGTGTGACACATTTTTTTTCCACATTACACAATGACAATGATGTTTCCAGCTGCCGCACCTTCATTTTAATATTAACACAAAGTTGCTGGGTGAACTGGTGTGTCCGGATTGTTCTGTCAGGTGATCTTCTGTTTTCTGAAAGGACTTAAGACATGAGAGCTACTCAGAGCAGACGTCAGCTGTAATTTGACGTCCAACTCAGAGCTTTCTTATCATCAAACACAAAAAGGTAAGACATTTTATTTAGTTAGTTTAGTTTGCATCCTCATAAGCTCAGTCTTTGTATATTAACAATGTAAAATCATAAATATATCGAGTGACAATAATGATATTATATTAATAACCAACATGTTGATAAGTAACACTTTAGGACCTAAAAGCAGAATTGCACTCTGTAATAATCAAAGGCTGGAAGCTAATTGTAGTTACATTAGTTAATATTTGCCAGCTTTCCTGAAACGCACACCTGATTGTACATGGCTTTTCAAGTGAACTTTTCACCTGGTTTCTCCTTTAGACGCCATCATGTCTTCTAAAATGGTTGTTCAGCAGCCTCAGCCTGTGATGTATACGCAGGAGTCTGATGAGTGGTCAAGCGGGATTTGTGACTGCTGCGAAAATGTGCCAATGTGTAAGTGTCTGTTAATTATAGTCATACCAGGTTTTGATATTCAAACATTTATCTTGTTGCTTTAAAAGAGCAAAATTATGGAGAACCTTCGCTCTGCTGACATCGTCACACCTCTGTGACAAAGTGACTTATTTTACTCACTTCAAGGCAACGTATTTATTCCTTGTTTCTAATTATCTAATAAATTTAAAACACTCAATCACCTGTACTAGGATTACAGTACAAAATAATATGACTGTTTTCATATTTAACCAGTCTATAACTAATTCAGAGCATAAAAATACATCAACCAGCATTTTTCCTGAACCTGAACCTCCTGATGAAATCCAGGAAACCACATCCACTTACAGAACGGAGGTCACGGCATATGTTTTTTTTTAATGTGGTTAGAAAGGCATGAGTCCAGGAAAGAAAAGATGATTCATCAACATCCTCATATTTTCATTTGTATCTTAAAACATTCTTTGGCATGTGATTGGTTGTTTTGATCAGAAACTTGAAGACAGAATTAAAAAGACTAAAGAAAAATAAATTTCTGGCATGCTTGTTATTTTTAAATCAAAATATACATAAAAGTAGACATATGTGCACAGCCATATATAAGTTGTACATACCCATATGCACAACTATTAACATTTTTTCAGTGAAATACAGACAAACCAGTTTACACCAGATTTAATTTGTTTCTGGCATCCATTCTAATTTCATCCTCCATAAAAGTGAATTTCTACTCTTTAATTACAATTAGCATCTTTTTAAGAGCCCATTTATGCTGCAGTTTGTTTTGTTTCTATTTTAAATTATTGTGTCCTACTTTCCCCGTCATAATGATGTTAGATGTTATTCAAGTATTTTCCTTTTATATCATCTCTTAAATCGTCAATCCAAAAGATTATAGGATATTATAAGATACTATAAGAAATTAAATTTTCAGCTTTAATCCAAAATAATGCTACTTCCTTAAATAGATGTAAATCAGACTTCTTGCTGACAAAATCTACATAAATAGCACTGTTCACTGCTCTATTTTCTTTTTAAAAATAAGTGTTTCAGGATTTCATGCGTGTCTGTAGCTGTGTGTTTTCTTGGGATCACAGTCTATATCATTGGCTCTTCTCTGTATTTTTTTCTGTTTCAGGCTGTTTTGCTTTCTGGTGCTTGCCCTGCTTTGCTTGTAAAACTTCCAGAGATTATGGTGAGCATCTCTGTCTCCCCCTGCTGGAGTTTTTCAGTGGCTGCATCCCAGCAATCACCATGTCCATGAGGGTCTCCATGCGACAGCGCTATGGCATCAGAGTAAGTTTTATACAGTCAGCTCCAGAAATCCATCCATCCATCCATCCATCCATCCATCAGCTCCAGAAATGTTTAGACAAATACAATTAAATACAGCAGATTCTCAACTTTTATTCAAGAGATTTTGGTGACCTTTGTATCTGGATGAACACGGGGTCAAAACCCTTAGCCTTTTAATATCCACTAGGTCACTGGTCACCCTCTAAGAGGTAGGCTTATGTTTAGCCAGCTGTCAAATAAGCATAGTCTTACAAACTGTGATAGGTTTGCTTTCAAATCAAGTCTCTTACATGCATTTGGCCTTCTAGAATAAGAGTTCTGTTTTGGTATGGTATGCAAGTGAAAATAGATGAGAGCCTAACCCTACCACAGCCTTATAAAGGTCACTGGTGACCTGGTGGATGTTAATGGGTTAAGCTACAAAAACAAAACAAATCCATACGACAGATAGTAAGAACATTAGAAGTTGCCAAATAAACAGTCAGCAACATAAAAAAGGCTAGACGTCATGGATGACCCCTTCAACAAAGCCAGCCAAGTGAAGAGCACTCTCCTAGAGATAGGCATATTATCCAAGACTACCATAATGAGAAGATTTCACAAGAGCAAATAAAGTGTGTTCACTAGAAGGTGCAAATCATTTATCAGCCTAAAGCACAAAAAGCTCAGATCAGATTAGAATTTACCAAACTACATCTAAAAAAGCCAGCCATGTCTCAAACAGCATTCATTGGACAGATGAAAGATTATCCTGGACCAGAATGACTAGATTAAAAAAGCATGAAGAAGTCTTGGAAGAGCTCATGATCCCAACAAACAGCCAGATGACATGCGCAGGGTTACACTGTTTGCTCATATTCAGTGAACTGCAGCAAAGTTGATTGGACAGCGCTTTACAGTAAAGATGGGCATTGTTCTTTTTAGGTTAGAAAGTGGAATATAGTGCAGTGATTGGCCGAGTCAATCAACCTCATTGAGTTTTAATGACTTTTGTTGGTCGATATGGCAATTGTAAACATTGTATTGCAGTTGCTTTTATTTGCTAAAACAATAATTAATCAGAATTGTAGAAAACTCACCTTAAGAAACAATAAGCCCAAAAAACAAATTCAGCCTGGTGAAATGCAAAAAAGTTAAAAAAGCAAGACTTTTCAGTCATAATTGTTCAGGCTTTTCCTGCTAAAACATAACCAAAATGTAACCACACGTAAAGAAAACACCCACTCGTCTGATTTTGCAGGAAACAACAACATTATTCTTATTTATATACTCATGTAAAAAAAACAATCACATTAACTGCTTATTCACCAAATGTTTCTGTATTTTACCTGCAGGGCACCATGTGTCGGGATTGTGTGTTGTCAACCTTTTGTTTAGCTTGCTCCTGGTGTCAGATGTCCAGAGAGATGAAGAGAAGAAACGTTGCAGTTGTTATGGTCGCTGCCAAGAACACATAATCTCGTTGCTCTTCATTATTACCAACCAGGTCTGCCAGTTATTTAATAAACCACCATCTGTATGAGGTCTTAGTAACGTTTTGCACTGCAGACTCCTTTGAGAAAGAGCTGTGCTCACGTCACTGACTGAAATGTTTCTGTAAATATCACTTTATTAAAGGTGGATGGGATGCTTGCTGACTAAAGCATTACCAAAAATCTCTTAATGAATGTTAAAAATAGATTGACCTTTTGCCTTGTATTTTTATTGTAATTTTCCTCTGTGAATCTCTGTGGATCTTGCTTACATCTAACACTAATGATTGCACTTAACACAAGTTCATAATGAGCATTGGGATTCAGTATAAAAAAAGACTATGTAGTAATTTGAAAAAGGTATTTCCATGTAGTTCTTTTTGTATCCAGAACCTGTTTAGAATTAAATAAACTTAAAGAGTACAAAAAATTATGTTTTATTTTTGCATTTATCACCAATAAAAATGGCTTTAGAATTCAGTTAATTCTCTGAGTATTACACTGATAGGAGAAGGAAGACATAGGGAGACATCAGATGATACAACATGTAAGCATAGTAGCAGTTTACATACATTAGTCTGCTATAACTGATCATGTGATCAAATTTGATTTAACCTTTATTTATACAGGTAGTCCCATTGAGACTCAATGTCTCATTTGCAAGAGAGACCTGTTTTAGACAAACATATTAAAATTACAACAATAAAAGGAACAATAAAATAGCTAAATTTGTCTAATGTACACACTTATATCAAAAACAAGAACAAGTTCCCAGTGATGATTTCACAAAATTATTTGTACGTCTTTTAAAGTCTGCAAGTGAAATCAATTGAGAGAGCTGCAAATCCTTCTGTAATGTATTCCATGAAGACGGGGCAGAAAAGAATGCCTTCTTTCCAAGCTCTCTACGAACTGATGGAATGGTGAATGTAATGATGTCCTGAGACCGCAGACTATGACTAAACTGTCTGCGTAACATGTACTCTGATAAATAGATAAGATAAGATAAGATCCTTTATTTGTCACACACATAGTTGTATAGGTACAACACCCAGTGAAATGCAGAAATGCAACCTGATCCTCTTTCCAAACTGTGCAAGTTAAAAATATACTAGTTAAAATAAATAAATATAAAACTACAAAATAAATATAAGCAGGTATGCAGCTTACAGATGTGAGATCAAAATAGACTGCATGGAGAACTGTTCTATGAGACGGTGTGAAAACAATATACAAGTACCAGACCATTTAAGCAAGGTATGGGTAAACAGTAAAGTGTAATGATTGCAGTCCAGTCTACGTATATGAAAGGTTATAGATGAAGTGGCATGTTCTGATTTAACAGTCTTATGGCTTGAGGGTAGAAACTCCTTCTGAGTCTCTCTGTCCTGGCCAGTATGCTGCAAAACCTTTTGCCTGATAAATAAGAGCGGCATAAACCAGAAATAGATTTATAGATATAAGTGTCTTTATGTACAGATCCTAAAGTCATCTGTGCACAGCTTCATCTCCATCTCTGCCTGTCTGACCATCCTCATCAGCACGGCTCTGCTCCCTGGATGTGTCCTCTCTCTCTTTTTTCCACTCTCTCCCTGTGGGAAGGTTCCCCTCCGTGCTCTCTCTGTCAGGTCCTTAGTGCACCACATGAGTAAATTCCTGTTTTTTTCTGCATGCCATGTGATACTGCGGGATTTGTTAATGTTTCCATGATGATCTCTGAGTAGAAATATGGCAATATGAAAAAAATCTGTTGAATTAATTAATTGATTAACTTAATTAATCATCGGAATTTGCTAAGGTATCGGAGGAAGGATTCTCCTCCTCCCTCTGACACTCCATGTTCAGTTCAGTTCTGCTCTGTTTCATTAAAATACCAGTATTATTTAGGACCAGGAATATGTGAGAGTCGGCTCTAGAGACTCTTCTAAAGACTTAGTGAAGAGTTGAAGAGTGACAGAGCCAAAGTTTTGGCACTGTGCTCGCAGCTTTAAACCATCCACCCACACCAGTTATGCACTGATAACATCTCCCCCTCTAAGTCCAAATAAATGACCCCTCCTAACAGCCACCTCAGGTGCAACGTTAGTTTTTCAGTGTTAAATTCAATTTGCAGTGAAATGCATGCTGCAAACCTTAGGAAAACCTTTAATAAACACTCTTAAACACTTGTAAAAAAAAGTGACATGGCCACTAGAGGGAGTCAAACTCTTTACAATGAGTCCAACAGCTTTTTAAGGTTGAGGTCAAAGTGGGTCACATAGGATCAGACCGACTCCACAGCATCCCCGGTCATGTTACACCTTACTAGCTGAGCCGCCTATGTACCCAGGAAGAAAAATAAATCATAAAAACACTACACAATATAAGATATTTCAGTGTAGTTAATAAACTTTTTCTTGCTTTACCCACAAAGTTGTGGAAGACTGAAATTAAGGCAAACTATGAGCAATTTTATCAGTATCAGTAAATTAATTTGGAATAAAGAGAAAACCTACATTATTATTATTATTGTTATTCAACAGAAAAATGTAGGATGGGAAGCTTGACTACAGGCAAAAATGGAGTTCAACAGTTAAGGAGGATAAAATGCCCAATATTATGAGTTTAAACTGAATATTTACTTGGGTTGTGTGAAGGAGCTTTAAGATGCATGCTTCACTACACAGACGATGAATTATTTTTATATATTTTATATTTCCCGAAGACTTTGTTAAATGATATTTCAGTGAATACTGGTTACAAATATACCTGATCTGATGGGTATTTTTTTTTAAAGTAGTTTGGTTTGTTTTGGCATTTATTAACCCTTCACTCTTCTGAGGTCCATTTCTGGTTGGTGGGTGGTGGTCTTTTCTTTTTTTTGAAGCAGGAGGAGGAGGATGCTCCACCTGACTTCCATTTTTTAATCAGCTGATTGGACTGTACCATTGAGGGTGGAAGGCAGGGAGGAGATGATTTTTTTCATGTTTTTTTGTTAAACTGCTTTTGTTACGATTTAGATTTCTGTTGTAGTTTTTTGTTATGATGCTTATGTTATTTATTTGGGGGTTTGAATTTTGTGGATTGAATCACTGCTGCGGTTGTGTGTTGTCAAGTCCACTGTATTTGTATAGTCTTCAGTTTAATAAAAAAAAAAAGGTCAGAGCTCTGGAAATTCGAGTCTGCTTTTACGCCTTATTTCACCTCCATACACCTTAAATCATGTGGTTGCTGTCCTGAAAAAGAGTTGTTTTTCCCTAAAACCCTACAGGTTGCAACTGACCTTTGTCTCAAGAAAACTCCAATTTCTTCAATGGTAACAGACAATAATTATTTCCGCAATGTTTATAATCCTTTTTGATTCAGTTTACTTTTTTTAATGATGTCTACCCTTTATATTTAGAGATTAATTAATGTGGCAGACAGTCCCAACCAAAACTCAACACGTTTCAAGTTTCACAGAAGTATACTGTTTATTTCAGTGCTTTCTTACTGCAATAAATGCAGGTTCAACTCTGTATTATCATATAATTTTAACTTACTAGTTCAGAAATGTTAATTATAAATTATCTCATTAAGTTATCTGAATTGGATAAGCAGAAGAAAGTGGATGGATGGAATTATCTCATAATTTTGACCTACTACAAGTTTGTTTTTTGTATTCCCAAAGTCTTAGTGTATTTTTTTCTTTCTTTTGGTAGAAACGGGATTCTACAGTGTCATAATTATTATGAGTTAGCAATTTGTTTTAAATCTAGGCTTTCTTTGCCTCGAGCTGAGCATTAACAGGTGTTCATGCATCCTGAAAGCCTTTTAGTCTCTTTAAGCCTATTGCTTTTGCTTTAAAACATCTCTTGTTTGTTCAGTTATTCATTTAAGGACTTTATGGCTAAATCACCTGACTTTAGCAGGTTAGATCGGCGCTTTTATTACTTTCTGTACACAATGAAGCAAAAACGTAGCTGCTCTATATTTTAGAAACCTTTATTCACAGCTCCTGAAATCAATAACAAGCCTTTTAGTCTCTTTTAGCATGTTGTTTTGGTTTTAACTTCACAGAACAAACTGGAGCATTTAGCAGCCAAAGAGCCAGATGATTATTCTCAAAAGTCAGTAAACAGAGCTAAACGATGAAAGCAGTAAAACAGAGTGGATGTTAGATTTAAATGCATCACAATGGCATTTTAGCATGTTTTTAGCAGCTTGTTTGGGTCTTTTCTTACTCTGTAGTTGTCCAGAATTGATTGATTCGGTTTGAAATGACAACATCTGCACTGTGTGGTCACCTCGGTGTTTGCCAAGACCCATTACATTTAAAGGAGGAGGAAGAAGTAGAGATTTAGCCTCTTTTGCCATTGTTCAGTTATCATGTCATATTTTGTCAAATTACTCCCAATAAACTTTCCCACTTGTTTAGTCCCATTTGTGTTCCAGCCGAGGCAATCCTTCCCCACTCCTGGCAAACATGGCCCTGGTGTTCACTGTAAATTGCTCAGTGGTTTGTTTTTAATGGGATTATAATGACAGTTATGGTTTGCAAGAATTGATGTTTGTGACTTTTATGAGGTGTGAGTGAAGGGGCGGGTCCAGGCGGCTCATAAAGGCTGCAGGAATGTTAATTGGTTGAGGGCAGTGCTGCCCTCTTTGTTCTGCTCTCTCATACTGGGCTTCTGTTGCGCCCGTTAAAGGCCAAAGAACTGATTTAAAATCTGTGACTTTAACCCTGCACACCCTATACTTCCCCCTACACACAGAGACACACACACACATATGTAGACAACGTATCCCACTTACAACTCCCCTCTGTTCATCCCCTCCCATTCTTTCTTCCAAGTTTTTCCTTCCCACTCCTGAAGAAAATGGACCTCTTTGCTTCTCTCATTTCCTCAGTGTTCCCTAATCAGGTGGTTGGTGCTCCCCTCTCTGAAGGGTTTGATCCAGTGCTGGGGGGAGTAATTTTATCACAGTTTTTTTTTCTTTTTCTCTTAAGGCCACACGGATGGCTGCACATCCAGTTGGGACGAGCCAGATGACTCTGTGCTGTAGTGAGAGAGAGGTTTCTGAACCCCAGAAGGGGATTTATGTCAGAGAGTCGTTCTTTATGTTAAAAACTATTGAATAAATGAGCACATTTCTGACAAAACCGAAGAAAATTTGTTTTTATTTTAGCATGCACTGGTTCCTATTTTAACCACAAGCCTTTATGCTTATGATTTTCTTTTACCTTGCAAGGGCTCTTTTGTATTTTGTCTTTTCTCATACTATACAAAATTCTTGGAACCATTGGATTTTTAAAAAATGTATATTGGAAACAGCCTGAAATATTGTTATTGCACCAGCACTTGTTAGGCACTTGTTAGAGTCTGCAGCTCTAGTGCTCCTAATTTAAAGACACTAAGTTGCTTTCAGTCCTAAAGTTGTCAGTCTAGCAGGTATAAAGTTCTCCACATGGATCTGAAGAGGTCATTCAGATAGTGTGACCAATTGTGTTTAATAGTTTCACTGAGAGTTGCACAAACTGAAGTTGTTGGAAATGTTTTTGCAGGTAGTCGGTCAAAAGAGTTTGATACAACACAGTTTCAACCTGCTGATGCTTAAGAGATCACCAAAATTATTACAGATCTATCTATGGTAAAAATGAATGTGTATACCCAGTTTCATAGTAATAAAAATGAAATACAAATAATGTCAGCCTCATGGAGGCACTACAGGGAAATTCAAGGGAAAAACAAAGACATTGGGATTCATCATTTGGGAACCAAGACTGTAAAATTGTAAATGTTACTGCTAAGATATCTCATTCTGGATCAAGTGGTGGACCAACCAACCGACGTTACCTCTCAGCAAAGGAGAATCTTGTTTCCACACAACAGCTTTTGAATCTCTGGGTCCTCAGATCATTAATTGTTTTTTGTTTTTAGTTTTAGAAACATAAATAATTAAAAGATTAGTGTTGTGTTTAAATAGAGAACCTTCTGTGCCATTGCTATTATAAAATTACAATAATCTAGAAAATGTCTAGATCTGCATCAGTTTGGGATATTTTCTTGAACATCAAGACAGCGTCTCAATTTTGATTTATTCAATTTGATATTGTGAAGATATGATGTAAAATGTCCACTTTTGCTTGTCCAACAAAGGTAAATAATTAAATAAATCTTGGATCTAGGTCGACCCCAAAATGTAAGCACTTCTAAGCTGCGCCAAGCCCCGATGCTGCTAAAAAGTTTTCATTTGTATTCGTCTATAACATTTTGCATAACCGAACAGACATATTGAAACAATCACATAGCCTCTTTGGCATTTAAGGTTATGGAAAACTCTTGGTTTAAAGGAACTACAAACAAACAATGGTGTCCTGTTCTATCCAGCACAACTCAGTTCCAAAACAGGTTCTGTGGCTTGACAAGTAGGTCTTTTTACGTCCCCCTTTTCTAATTATTGTGGCCAATAGAAGTTGCTGTCAAAATGAAATGTAAGTATGGGGTAACCTATGGGGTTGAACAGCCTGTTAAGTTATCTACTAAAAGGTATGGATAATCTTCAGTTATGCTAAATCAGTGAATTCTTGGAGGGGAAAACCTGAGATGGCAATCAAGAGGTCATGAGACGGATTTGAACCTGGACAAACTGAGATCAGCCTGAAGCTGCTGAGTGTCAGTCTGTCCTGCGGTTTCCACCATAAGAGATAGAGACCTAGTCTATCTGTCCAGGTCTCTCTATAATTTCCTGGGGAAGTGTTCCTTTTAAAAGACAAGGTTGGAGTTGCCCAGGGAGTCGGCTGATAACAGCTAAGGTTAAGATGAGGCAGGAGGGGGAGGCGTAGTCTAACATGCTATCAGACGATGGGCCTCCGAGCAAACAAACAGCTCTGACCTCTCAAAACAACGGCAGCAGGGAGCAGGCTGATAGGGAGAGATGGATAGGTAGAGGCTGGTGATGATGCGGCATGAGTGTGTGTCTCAGAGTGTATGTAGGGGAGGTAGGTAACAGGGGACAAAGGGGCTTGCAGAGCAAGAATTATCTCAGTGTCTCAGTGTCCATTAAAATCAGAGGGCTGTGTATGTGTGTGTGGCAGTTTTCACGGTGTCTTAAATACTCAGAGACAATTTAAACTCAGGTTTTAGCGGAGACTCAGTGTTCCAACATCCACACAGGAAGCCACATCTTTTATATGTTCAAAACATTTGTTGTCTGTAGTGAAATGTGATATCTGAATTTACATCCTTTTCAAAGTAAGTGAGTACACCAGCGAAATCTGTGCCCTTCACCTGTTTAGGAACAAAAAGCAAAGAAAAAGAAGCGCGTGATACTGATGTCTGAGGACCATATCATTATATTTACATTTTGTACTGGAGTCTATGCACACACACACACACACACACACACACAACTGAAAAAAATAAGAGTAAAAGTAATAATTTAGGATGACTAACATAAGAAACAAACTATAAATAAAATCAAAAAACAATTTGAAAATAAAAATAAAACAAAGTAAAAATAATCCAAAAAAAGCAGATAAAAAAGGACAATTTTAGTGAAATGTGAACAACTGTGAAATAAGGATACAGATTTTTTTTTTTATTAAATTGAATTAGTTGGATATATGCTGTTAGTGCCATTGAATAGAATATTTTATATTATATTAATATAGGATTTTAATATGGGATCAATGTCTTTCCCCAACATTATTTCAATGAATGTGAAAGAAGTTGTTGTTATTGTTCCAAACTGATCCCTCGAGTTCCTTACCTGTGTTCATTTTTTGGGTTTTTTTGTTTATATAATTATAATTTGAGTAGTTTTAGGCAACTAAACTTAGTTATTTAGGTTAGAAAGGGGTCATCTACATGATTGAAAGAAACATTAAACTCTTTCGGGATACAAACAGCAGTCTCCAGTGTTTAAGTAACTTTTTGCACCTGATCAGCGACCCTGACCCCCTCTCTAGCCATTCAGAGTGAAAACAGCTCCACTGATGGAGGTGGGCTGGCTTCAGGTATTGTTCAGATTATGATTCATGGAAGGGCGGTTAAGTAACAGATTCATGATTTTTAAAGGCATCTAATCATGCGACAGATGATTATAATATCAGAGAATTTTTATAAATGGGTAGTTAAAGAAAGAAGAAACCGTACATTAAAAATTAACCTTCTGCCTGGTAGATTTTCTAGACTTTCTCATTTAATGGCAAAGTAAGGCATTTTTAGATTTGATGGAATTCATTCTATAAGTGAGTGTATACATGTGGATGAATGCATTTGCCTGTGACACATCAACAAATGAGAGAAGTGAAAGGTGGGAGCTGTAGCAGCAGAAGAGAGTTCAATGAAAGGGAGGTAAGGTTAACCAAATCTTTGATTACTGAACCTTGTCATTCAATTTGGGAGGAGGAGGAGGAGGGGGGTCAACACTGAGTGAACAGACAAAAAAAGCGATGCAGACTAAAGACTACAGGATATTTCTACCAAACAGTAACAGAATCTGTTTCTCACTTACAACCACTTTCTCTTCTAGCTGTTTTATTTCTGCTTAATTCTAAATAAATTGAATTACAAGAAGTTTTATTCTAAATTTGTTAATATTATTGTCATAAATGCTTGCGTAGTGATGTTGTTGCTAAACTTTTACTGGCTCCAAATCATACATGTTGAGAGTCAAAGTCCTTTTTGCATATTTAAATTAAAACTGGTAGCAACCCTGAATGTCACTGTAATAATTTTGAGGCCTAGGAGTTTAAACAGTAGCACCGAATATGCTGAAGCCTCATTTACCTTTCTTTTTAATTTATACCAAATCTTTCTTCCACTAGTGGGCAGTAGTGGGAGTCAAACTCATGCCATGCTCCACTAAAGAGGATCTACACTGTTGTTAGCCTTGATATATAGCTGCTGCAAACAACCTCTAAGTGCATCTCAAGGTTCATTGAAAAAGGGAATAAGATCTATAACTCTTGCGTAGATGTCTTCTCTCTCTCTTCTGGTGTGTCTGACAGCAATCTTAAGGTCTTGTTTAGTCCCAGGGCCAGGAAAGTTAATTAATTTATTTGGTTTACAAAGACAATAAACACATTTTAATGTTGTTTGCTTGAGCTGCACATTTTTTCGAATGACACTGGACAATACTGGCTTAGAAATTTGTCATTTAAATATTTGATATTCACTGGATTTCTGTTGATCATGATATGGTTTTATTTGGTTTTAATTCAATTAGTCATCAAAAATAAATTTTTGTGTAAATAGCTGAAATCAGCTGATGTTGTTAATGGATTTGATAGCAGTCCAATCTACAGAATTAGAAAATGACTGGCATTTACCTATAATTTCTGCCTTTACATTTCTCGATTTTTGTTTTCTTATTTTTTGATTACCATTTCCAGAAGACTTATCAGTATTTCTCCCTCTCGCATATATATCTATATATATCTATATAGATATATCTATTTATCTATCTATCTATCTATTGAGCACACCAATCAGTCTTGATGAAGGTCATGTACAATTTATCATTGTGTAGTGACTGATTATTGTGCAGATTTCTAACAAATTTTCACAGTTGGATCTTGGCAGTCTCAGATCCCCCTGAGACTGTTAGATGGCATCTTTGCCATTACTCTTTTAACAATGAATATTTATATTCAGACTAATGTAATACAAATCAAAAGTAGCAATTCAAACTAAATCCAAGCTTTGGTTACATGTGTATTACACCCCATATGACTCCAATGTTTCCAGAGATCTGAGAGTTAGTGTGTGTCACGGTAAGAGTGCAGGCTCACCAGAATTACCTTTCCCAGTCTGCAGGAGTTTAAACTGTCCAGAGCAGCTGTGGGGGTGCTGGTGTGTGTGTGTGTGTGTGTGTGTGTGTATTTGTAGAGGGGTTTTGTTGGAGCCGCACAGTCCACTTTTTCCTTGGTAAAATTATATTTTTTTTAACCTATAGTATAGTAGCACATAACTGAGCCCATAACTCTGTTTTCTGAAATTGCCTGAACTCAAAATTGGTCTTTAAAGACTTGATGTTTGCAATGCTGGTTGGTTCAGGGTATTTATGCATTATTTTTAATCTTGTCTAACACATTAAAAACAGATTTTAACAACACCCTCTTGGCCTTAAGAAGCTGAAGTAACTCAAACACTTTTTGACAACATCACAAATGTATACTGTGTATTTGCTTCTTATAGCTTCATACAGGATGAAAGGATACATTGAATAAGCCTACTGCTAAGTCCTTTGGATTCTAAACAGGTTTTAATGCAGCCTTTGATAAATTCAATCTAATGCAATTTGTCACTTACTGTGGACGGAGAAGTCAAAGAGCAAACTCACAATGTCGCAATTCGTGGAGAACTTTTCTCTGCTGCTGCATATTGGGTGTATTTTTATATATGTGAGTACACTTCCTGAACCACAACACCACTTACCACCCCCACCTACCAGCCCCCACCTTCTCAGTCACCTCCACCTCCAACCCCCAAACCTAGA
>VUQS01074819.1:4790-20234 GCA_015108495.1 Heterochromis multidens | reverse complement strand
CAGATCCATCAAATGAAATGTCATTGCGAAACATGTTGATTCCAGGTCGTGAGGCAAAAAAACCTGACGAATGCCAAGGGGGCTGAATACTTTCGCAAGGCACTGTAATATATATATATATACATACACACAGGTGAAAACAAACTTTTGCTGTGTCGGAATCATTAAGTTTTTATATTCTTTACAATCTCGAGTATCTTAACACAGCCTTGGGGGGCAATGAGTGTACTCCTTGCACCGCTCCCAGACTGGATAGATGGGGAAGGTTGCATCAGGAGGGCCAATTAAAACCTGAACCCAAGAATGAGATTTCCATACCAGATTAGTCAGGGCCCAGGTTAACAATGAGTTAGGAAGGAATGGGAGAGAAAGAAAGGCAGGAGTGTGGAGGTGAGAGTAGGGGCTTTATTTTTTTAAATTTAAAAAAGATTTTTATGTATTTTTAATTTTTTTTCCCTAAACCTTATCCTGTCTGGCAGCTTTTGCAATCAGAATTGTGATCTGAATGCGATGTTATACCAGACACATTTGCTTTTCTAAGATGAACTCTATAAATTCTCTATAGACTCCTCTTGTTTCCTCGTGTTTTTTGTATCTGTTTATCTATTTCTATAAGTAATAACTGTTATCACAGTACATGTGTAATATGACAATGTATGCTGACAGGTAGGGGAGAAAGAGGAAACAAAAAAAGAATGGGGGAGAAAACACAAAAGAACACAGGGACAGAGCACAAATGGAAAAGCTCAATGGATTGCCGGCTGCTTTACATGCAAGAAAAAACAAACAAGAGAAAAAACAAACAAACAGCACCCGGAAGAAGAAAAATATAAAAAGCACAGATACACAAAATACACAGATACACAAATCTCCAAAGTTGTTGTGCGTGTGTGTGTGTGTGTGTGTGTATGTATGTGTGTGTGTCTTAGTCATGAAATGTACTTGATAGTGAGGGTGAGAAGCCATAATAACACCCACCAGAAGCCAGAGGCAGACAAAGAAAGATCCAGGAGATCAGGGCAATCTGCAGCCCCAAAGAGTACTGAAGACCTGAGCCCACACATCCCAACTACAACTGCACGCCCCAGATGGAGCGCCCACGGCCCAAGGCCGAGAGTCCCAGAGAACCAGAGGCAACGGGCAACTGACCCCGCCAGAGGCCAGCCACCCCAGCACGAGCCGAGGAACCGAACCCAGGGCCCCAGGCGTCCGAGAACCGCCCGACACCCGGCAGAGACCCCCCCACGCTGAAGAGGTCCGAGCCACCCCAGACCACCACCCCCAAGGGAGTGGGCCGTTAGCCACGCCAGAATATCCAGCCACATGCCCTGCGACCAACCAGCACCCGCATACCAGGGAGGGGCAGTAATGTCCAGTGAGGAGCGGTAGGGAACAGAGAACGCTGCTGGTCCGCCCCAGCGGACCCCCGCCTTGGGTAGGGTGTATGGAACAGGGGTGTGGGAAGACCCGCTTACTCCCCCCCGATCTCTAGTGTTGAGAATGATATGTTGAGTGTGTGTGTTGGTGTGTGTGTGTGTGTGTGTGTGTGTGTGTGGTGTGGAGGATGAGTATGACTGTATGAAAACTATGATGCTATTAAAATAGGGGGCAGATAGCAGAGGAGGAGTGAATGGGGCCACTTCAGCAGCCCCACCCTCCAGTCTCTGGGTAATACACCTGCCCCCAAGGCCCTATGTGTATGGTGACATGTCGTGAGCCGTAATGACTATAGTGTAATTTTAAAAAAAAAATGGAAATGTAGGACCGGGAGGTAGAAGACTACCCCTGGAAGGAGAGAGCCAGCGGACAACTGGCTTAGTTAGCACCCCTATTCCCCACACCCCACCGCAGGGCGAGGGAAGGTGGACCCTACTTAGAGTAGGGGCTTTAAATGTAGAGTCTGTGACTGGTAAAGGGAGAGAGCTGGCTGATATGATGGAGAGAAGGATGGCAAATATATTGCAGACAGAAGTACTGAGAGACTAGGCGTATGGCAAATAGAGAGGTGGCAATTAAAAAGGATTATAGTGAGTTATGTGTGAGGCTGGACACTGAGAAAGGAGAAAAGGACTTATATTGACTGCCCCACTTCTGTGGAACCATCTCCTAGTTTGGATTCGGGAGACAGACACCCTCTCTACTTTTAAATTAGGTTTAAAACTTTTCCTTTTTAAAGCTCATAGTTAGGGCTGGATCAGGTGACCCTGAACCCACCCTTAGTTATGCTGCATTAAGCCTAGGCTGCTGGGGTCCTTGCATGATGCACTGTTTCTTCTTCACTCACCTCTTTTCACTCTCTATGTGTTTACACACCACTTTGCATTTAATCATTAGTTATTATTAATCTCTGGCTCTCTTCCACAGTGTGTCTTTAGTCCTGTCTCTCTTCCCTCACCCCAAACAGGTCACGGCAGATGGCTGCCCCTCCCTCAGCCTGGTTCTGCCGAAGGTTTCTTCCTGTTAAAAGGGAGTTTTTCCTTCCCGCTGTCGACAAGTGCTTGCTGATAGGGGGTCATCTAATTGTTGGGGTTTTCTCTTTATTATTCTAGGGTCTTTACCTTACCAAATAAAATGCCTTGAGGTGACTGTTGTTGTGATTTGGTGCTATATAAATAAAACTGAATTGAATTGAAAGAGAAAGTTGGAAAGGATGTGTAGAACGTTAGGGTGATTAAGGATAGAGATGGAACTAATGAGTGAAGAGAGTGTGTTGAGAAGATGGAAGCAGTATTTTGAGCAGCACATGAATGAAGAAAATGAGAAAGAAGGAGAGATGGAGGAAAGTTAGTGAATCAGGAAGTGCAGAGGATTAGTAAAGAGGAAGGGAGGGCAGCTATGAAGAAGATGAAGAGTGGAAAGGCAATTTGTCCAGATGACATACCTGTGGTGGTATGGAGATGCCTATGTCATGTATAGCGTGTGGCAGGTAGAGAGAGGACCCAAGGTGCAGGACTCGGAGACAGAACTGAACTCAAAACTCAGCTTTATTAGCTGGCAATTGGCAAAACAACAAACAAACTATAACAGGGCTGGATACTGACTGACTGACCGTAGCATCACACACAATGAGGGATGAGGAAGGTCGCGATGAGGAACAAGGGCAGACTAATACAAGAAATACAAACACAGGGTAATGAGAGGATGGGAAACAGATGGGAACACAGCAGGAACTAATCAGGGGTAACGAGACAGAGGAAGCAAAACTGAACATAACATACACAAGACACAATTTACCAAAATAAAACAGGAAGTAACAGAACCTGGGACAGAAACGCAGACTTGACACTAAGGCAAAAGGTAAACAAACAGACAACAGACTGGGGAGACCGAACACAGAACAGAAAGACACTGGGATGTGAAAGGCAAGAAAAATGCAGAGGCAAGACTAAACACACGAGGATGGGGAACCAAACTAAGAAAACCATAGAACACAAAACCTGAGGATACAAAACTAAAGATACTCTAAACTTAGGACAAGGCATAACAACTCAAAACACTGGGTCCAAAGACCCAGGACCATGACAGCCTAGGAGAGAGAGCAGTGGACTTTTTAATCAGATTGCTTAACAGAATGTAAGTCTATTCCATGCATATACTGATCACATATCCAGTAGACCTCAGTAACACATGAGTCTGCCATGTATAAAAGGAACACATAGTTACTGTGCTGTCAAAGATTTGTAGGTATTCACAGAAACAGTATGTGTGCCTTTGAATGTACTCACTGACAGCATAATTACTCAGGGGCATCTGGACCATCACATACCCCTGAGCTGTATTGGAACTAACAACGAAAGCGACTCCACTGATTTTAATTGAGTTCACATTTTGCCACTCTGTTTTGTAAGTAAGTGCATCCAGAACTGCCTTTCTCTCTCCAGTGTTTTACTTGTTCCTGAATCTGATGTCCGTGGTTTTACAGAAGCCTCTTTTATGGCAGCTAATTACCAACCACCTTGTCACGGCCTTGAAAATGAATGTAATTCTGGATAAATCTACACTTGAACATCTGGTGTCCAGATAATAAAATTTCTTAGCACTGCTCTCATACTGCAATACAAAAATCTTTTGCCATCAGTAGTGATAAAAATGGTAATTATCTCGTGAGGAGGACATATTTTAAAGAAACCAAAAGGAATATGCATTATCTCCAATTTTCAGTTGTTATGAAATATATACAAAAAAATATGTATCCAAAAACAAGCAAAAAAAAGATCTCTCCCCAGAAAAGGGAGTGGGTTAAAGGGGAGAGGGAGTCAAGGATTATTTGAAGAGCATTTGGAAAGTGTTAGGAATGGTTTACAGCACTCGTTGCACTGGGAGATATCAGAAAATCTTCACAGCCTGTAAACATTCTTACAGAGAGGTGCTGAAAGACTAACAATAGATGTTTGGCAGTTCATCTTACTGAACGGATCCCTCTTTTCTTTTTCTTTTTTTTTTTTTACTGTATTATTCTTTGTTGGCCAAAACTACTTAAAAGATATCACACTGCAAGTTCCTTCTCTACCAATGACAAAATCCCACCTGCACTATCATCTTGTCACGACTAGTCACCAAAGTGTCAAAGGTGGATTATTTTATCACTGAAAATAGTCTCTAGCTGGTGCACTGTTTCTTTTACATTTAATTGTGAGAATCAGTGAACAAAAGTGAGAAACTGATAAAATCATTCGTAGAATATCAGAGTCACGCTGCCTGCCTCTTCTGCAGATGGCCAGTCCACTGTTGTCAGTAAGAACAAATAGAGCAGGGCTGGAAGACAATGTCTCAGACAAGGTCAGATGCTGGAAAGTACTGAGAGACATACTAGCACAATTTGGTCATTTCATGTAATTTGTTGCCAGCAGTCATAATAGATCAGAACACCTGCCTTATCTATGTGTGCAGCTTCACTGTTTACTGGAATTACTTAAACATTCCTTCCGTTGATGGTCATGTCTATAATGCTATACTCGATAGCATTATAGACACAGATAGATAGATAGATAGATAGATAGATAGATTAGACACTGTAATGCATTTTTAAGGCTGTTTCACATTTGAATTTTTGGTTTCCTGGTTCAAACTGTTATTATGCCCAACTAGTGATATACTGACACTTGGTCAGGCGTCAAATTTTATAGCACTAGGACCACCTTTAACTTAATTTCTTAAATATTTGGGGCAGTGTAGAGCAGTAGAATTCCATCAACGTCTGAAATAGAGGCCATGAGAAAACAACTGCTTGTATCATCACTGTTGAAATGGAAATTGCAGAAAAGCTTGTTGCAAATGAAAGAAATTTGCCTTGTAATGTATAGTCAGCATTGTGAAAGGATGTATTTTAATACAAACAACAATCTTTTTCTGAACTTAATCAAGTAGTATTGGTGCTTAAACCTAACTAAATAGTGACAGAAAAGTGTAAAAACAGCAGTCCCAGATATAATGTAATCTCCTGTCTTCAAGCTGAAAGTCAAAGTTAACAGGTTGATTGTGTCACCCACCACTGAAGCTACCTCCTTACTTACTCTGCCAAAATGGTATACTCATGGATCATATGTTGCACATACAGCTCACACACAGCACTACAGCAGGTGCCTCAGATAGGCCACTCTTGGACATGACACGAGTGTGCAAATTTTGAGATGAGATGATGATGAGAAAGCCTTTATTTAACCCATATCTGGGAAATTCTGGGAAGTGCTTGCTACCTTTTCAGTATATGATTCAGAGGGTGGTCAGGATTATTAATGAATAATAGTTTATTTAGTTACCTCCTCTTCACCACAGCTTTCAAAGTATCCATGTAAGTGCCATTTTAATGCTAAAGACAATTTGACAGCCAGTTATGTATGAAAAAAATGTGACTGCAATCAAATCATTTTCTTTTCTTTGTTGTTTTATTAGTGAAAGGTAAATAAACTGAACTGCCATATGGACAGGATGTTAAAGAATGGTAATTTACTGTTTTTGTTTCCTTACATAGCTATTATGGTGTGGTCAGAATGTGTTAATGGAGCCACAGCATCTTGTATTTACTCATCAATAAATCCTTTGTGAATTATGATTTGAATTTAGATCATCACTCTGCCTGTATAGCTATCTACATTGCTTACTTCCCAGTAATATAATATAGTCATAACATCTTTGTTTTATTCACAATTGTAACATTAGCATTTAGCAAATACAAACATGTTTTGTGGATCTTAGGTTTTCAATTATAGGAAATATTGCTATGCATTGTAGTAGAAATGTGTAGTTTTTCATTTTGCAGCTGTGATTCCTTTTTTCTTTTTCTTTTTTATTAACCTGTCATGTCCGGCAGTTTTAGCAAGAAGAATCATGATCTGAATGCTTTGTTGTGCCAAACACATTTGCTTTGCCAAGAGGAGAGCTGTGGACTCTCTATAGGCTCCTCTTATCAGTCTTTTTATTTTATTTATTTATTTTATTTTATTATTCAGATTATTATTATGTATTATGCCAGAGCTGACAGGGAGTGAGGGCCAAGTTGGTGAAAGATAGGAGAAGAAGACAGTGGAAAAGAAAAAGAAAGGGGGCAGAAAGACAGAGAGAAAGAAAAAAAAAAGGGGGGGGGGACAGAAGTCAAAGATAAAGCAAACAGACATGCTGGGTTTCCAACTGCTGCATCTGTAACAAAACACACTCAAAAAACAAACAGCACCTGAAAGACAAAACAGAGGCAGGTACACAAGCAAACATATAATTTTGCTGTGGGGTGTGTGTGTGTGAGAGAGAGAGAGAGAAAGGGAGAGAGAGAGAGAAAATGTGTCTGTGTTTGAGCATTTGTCATGAAACGTACTTGATAATGAGGGTGACAGAGGCGGACAGAGAAAGACCCAGGAGACCCGGGCTGTCCACAGCCCCCCAAGATTACTGAAGACCCAAGGTCACACATCTCGATGACAACCATGCCTCCACCCCAGCAGATGGAAGAGTCAACGACCGGGGAGCGGAAGGGAGGGGAACACCCCACTCTCAATAATAATGTCCCAAAGGGACCAAGGCTCAGTGAACCCCAGACCCAGGCCTAGCCATATACACACACACAAACACACACAGCACACACACAGAGAAACTGCACAAAGACACACATCCATCCACATCCACCCCACCCTTTAAAGTGCGGACGAATGGATGCCCCCCAGAGCCAGCAGTGACCCCGGGATGCAGTCAGCCCGGCCCCGGATCAGCAGCCAATCCGGGCCCCAGACAGGGTGCAGGAAACAGGGGTGTTGGAAGACCGCCTGCTCCCCTGTCCGCTTGTCAGTGTTAGATGTGACCTGTTGGGTGCATGTGTTGGTGTACACGAGTGTATGAGGTGTAAATAATGGGTATAACTGTGTGAAAAACTAGAGTGCTATTAAAACTGAGGGGACAGATGCGTACACGCAACTGCTGGTCAACAGAGTTGACAGAGTTGACCAGCTGACTAAGTAAGCACCCCTATTTCCTACACCCCACCACAGGGTGAGAAAGAGTGGACCCAGGACCTGTGTCAACAGCACCTCGGAGGACCACCGCACCCCAGGCCAGCACCCACCGTCCCCACTGCAAAGGGTAGCCTAGCTTGTGCATATGAGCGCCAATTCTGGGGGCCAATATGCACACAGAGCCACGAAGACAAAAAAAAAGGACAAGACAAACTGGCCTGAGTCTGAGACAAGCTACTGCCCCAAACCACCCAAGTATTCTCAACTGCTCCCTCACCTGAACTTCCGCCCCCCAAGGGGCCTGTGGGCACTCAAGAGCCCCTGAGGCCCAGACCGGACATCCCGATGTGGGCCAACCCACCCCACATGGTGGAGTGGCCAAGACCACCCCAACGCAAGGAGGGACCCAACCAGAAAACGGGTGACCCAGGGCACCAGGGCCCCAGGCCGAGTCTTTGTTAACCAGATGTGCTACAGATTCCAGTGTAACTGGAGGCAAGCACTGCTAATCCTGCTTCCAGAGACACAAGATGGCAGTAATTTAAAGGAAAGATGTAAACAGGGCAAAAGCTTTGTTTGAGATGAAAGAAAAGAAATAGTTTTCACCTTGGTACATTTTAATTGGTGTTTATTTTTGGATTTCACTAGACAAACACCTGTTGCCTTGCTTGCCCTGAAAGAATGCCATTGTATTAAAGAAAGTAATTTCTTACATACCTGTTAGTATTTAGCCTTACAGATAACAGGTCCACTGTTAGCATGGCCACCATTTGCAGTTTATCTAACCAACAACAAGGGGCTAAAACCATCTGGCATATTGATAAATATTGTATATTGATAATAATTTGTGGAACTCTAAATGGTAGTGAACAGTTAGTATGGAATTACATTTATGTCAAAAGTCACATACGAGAAAAAACATAATCCAAGCAAATAAATTTATTTCACAGGCGCAGGTATTCATTACCACTCATGCAATTGAATTCCTCGTGCGTAAATTCAACAACCTGCGTGCCTAGAACTCAACAAGCACAAGCACAAAGAGTGTGTTCTTTGCACGCGCTGCCGCAGTTTCATGTTCTCGTGGGTAGCTCTCTACACTCGGAGCGGAATCCTGCTGCCTCGAATCAACTGACTTTTGACAGTTTGGGGGTGGAGCCCAAAGCAAAAGGGGTCCTAATGTGATTGGTCACTGATGGACAGTTCAGGTTACTGCATTAAACCGAGTTACACCGTGGCAGTATTTGTTCACAATTTGGAAAATAATTTTTGCCGAATTAACTATCAACAGTTATTGTTTGTTGTGTAGCAGTGGAAATACTGACAATTGTCACTTGATTATTTTTACAGAATGTACATGTACTGTAGTATTCCTACTTTTATATACATAGGATGCTGAAGAAATCCTTTAAAGTGGAGGATTTTAAGACAGGTTCTGAAGCCCCTGGATTGCTGTTCCATTAATTTGTTTATGATTTAAAAAAATAATAACAAGGATTAGGAAAGGAAATGGGCATCGGGATCTACCAATTATAACTTTAAACAAAATACAGATATTTAAACCTGCCAACAAAAAGTTGCTTGGTCTGCAGCAAACACATGTAACAGCACATACCATGACTGGACTGAATTCTTCAGCTTTTAAGATTTTTTCAGTATCAAAGTGAAGCCAGTGATAAAGCAGTACATCCACGGGTGCACAGTAGAAATAACAGCTATAGTTAAACTGGCAAACTTCACTATCAAAAAGTCAACAAATCCTCAAGACAGCAAGTTACTGATGTGTAGCACAGATCAAGTATTTCATAGTGATTTTTGATTTATTCATAAGAAGATAAACAATACAAAGGCAAATATTTTACTATGAATTCCATTTAAAGCTCTAATCATATTTAGCAGAATTAGATTAATATAAAATATAAATCAATTAATAAATTGTGGTATTTAGCCATAGTGAATTAGCTCCAGCTGTGGTGTACACTTTCATGACTCAACAGTTATTTAGAGTTTGAAGTATATTTAAATGCAGAACATCTGTACTTTTACTTCAGTAAAAGTTTATTTTTACAGAATGTACATGTACTGTAGTATTCCTACTTTTATATAAGTATAGGATTTAGAATAGGATACTTCCACACCTGTAAAAAGTTGATAATTAACATTTAATCAGAGCACTTGTTCACTGTTTATCGAAACAGTTTATATTTGTTCGCATTTTGGAAAATTAAGTTTACTCAGTTTTATTAAGAATGGTGCTCCTCGTTATAACTGTTATTTTTTTTTATCATAAAAGGTATATGATACTGTACAACAGATTAATGGAACAGCAGTGCAGGGGCTTCAGAACTTGTCTTAGAATCCTCCAGTTTAAAAGATTTCTTCAACATTAAAGTAATCCAGTGACAGTTGTCAGTGTTTCCACTGCTACACTGTAAACAGTAGCTGTTAGCAGTTAATTCGGTAAACTTTATTTTCCAAATCGTGAACAAATACAGTTTAAAACAGCGATTATGTTGCTTCCACGGTGTAAGTCGGTTTAACACAGTAACCTGAACCTGTTCATCAAAGTGACCAATCACATTAGGACCCCTCTTCATTTGGGCTCCGCCCCCAAACTGTCAAAAGCCAGTTGATTCGCGCAAGCAGGATTCCGCTCCGAGAGTAGAGAGCTACCCGCGCGAGCGTGAGACTGCAGAGTGTGCCAAAGCAGGCACTCAATCAATAACTGCGCCCGTGAAATTAAATGTGCTCAGATTATGTTTTATCTCGCGCGTGACTTTTGAAATAAATATAATTCCATAAGTTAGGCATGCGAGTAATTGCAACCTCATTAGTGTTCCTGATACCTAATAATAAATAATAAAAGTGACCATATAATGTATGACCGTGTTTTATAAAGTCTAGCAATGGACTGGCAACTTATCCAGGGTGTACTCCACATCTCACCCAATAGGCTCCAGTTCCTCTGTGACTCTGAACTGGTTAAGTGGTTAAGAAAAAGGATGGATGGATTTTCCATAAATTCAAAGAAATATTTTCCAGGGTTGTTAGACACACTAGATGAACAATAGCTATGTTAATTAAGGGTAGCCCTTATATGCTTTTGTACAAACATTTTTCCTAATCATGTTTTGCATAAATTCCCTCAGTTTGTTCATTTTAAAGCACGCACTTTCCAACTGTTTCATATAAGAATTCAAGGAAGTTGTTCATTACACAGTTTCTGCCAACTGTGATGGATTACTATACAGGAGATATCTTTAAACGCAATCAAGGTTGCAGTCGAGTTCAGCCTTAACTAATAGTGTTTTCCTGTTGTTAACTGAATACAAAAACCAAGTTCACAGAGAAGCACCGCTAAGAATAGGGCCTTTTCACATTCAGGAACCTCATCAAGGGCAAGAAGTGGTGATTTACTATCCCCCCACCCCACCACCAAAAACATACACAGAAACCTTAGTCTTTGCATTTTTGGCAAATGTGCTATATAAAACAACAAGATGTTATTGGGCTGTTTTTCATGGGAATCATGAGTTACTCATAGAATGTTGAAAACTACTTTTCAAAAACTGTGCTATTTTTTGGTAGACAATTCTTATTAGAATAATCAATTGCAATAAAATTACAGTAAAATTTCTGCCACAGTAAAAATGTCTTCACATTTTCATTTAAATACTTGCTTAATTATAGTATGTATAAACCTCAGCTTATCTAGTTTATTGAAGAGAGGTGTAAACACAAAGAGACAGAACTTTGGTTTTTGGTAGTTAGTGGTGAAAAGCATTAAATGCGTCATAGCATTTATACAGTATAAGACAAGTATATCAATATTTGTAATTTTAAATGCAAAATATTTGAGCATAATGTAGACTGCGGATGTTACTTGTCTTTTAAGCTTCCTACGGTTAAATGATGTGGTTGTTAATTGCTTTAAAGTCTTTTTAGTTATGTTTTTTAAAACTTGTATTGATGTAAGAACAAGCAGATCCTAGTCTTTGTAGATATACTTGTTTTAACCTTCACTGTTACCGCATCACTTCCACTAAGGTTTTCTAACCCCGTCTCCATGTCAGTACAAAATCAGCTGATCTGCAACATAATATAGACAACTAATAGTCAACAGAATAACAAAGCCTAAAAAGACTCAACTCATAAGGTATTTTTTGTACTGTAAGTTTTAAATATGCTCTCTAAATTTATATTAAAAGTGATATGACATGAAAATATTTTTTCTTTATTTGTAACTTGCCTTTAAGTTGCAGATAAAGATACCAATATTACCTTTATTTGTAACTTATGTGTATAATAACTCTTATTCCCAGTTACTCCCGGCCACCATGATGTCATCCATTAATTTCTGGACTCTACATTTTCAAACCTCAAAGTTGACCTTTTGGCTGCCACAGTGTTGCTTATTTTAGAGCCAGAAGTGACCATAATAGACAGTAGCAACAGACAAATAAAATAGTATGATTTCACTCACCAAATCTGAAGCACAAGGCTGTACCATACAGCAAACCATATTATTTGTCAGATAATTCCATTTCAAATGCTTCCCGTACGGCACCAACAGCACCAAAATGGTCAATTATCAGAGGTGAGACCTAGCAGACAGCTTCCTGTGTCTACACACCTATTAATCAAAGCCTCTAACATAAAATTTTACAATCTGATAATTCCAAAAAAAAAAAAAGAAAAGAAATCCCAACATTGGATGAGTGGGTGTTGAGAAAACTCAATTTCAAATTAAAAGGCATGGTTAACATTGTGTTCCAGTCTTTTTACAGTATCTTTTGGAAAACTTATTTGTGAAGATTTCCTGAATCTATCGATTTAGTGGAGGATAATCCAGTAAGTCTAATTGAGCTTTGCTGATATTATATCTATAACAATATACAATTGTTGTCTATGATGTGGCCTTTATCCATCCCTGGACAGGTGGCCAATCTGTGACAAGGCTAACACATAGAGACACACAACCATAAAAGTTAACTTAAAAAAAGAATCAAGTCAACTTATAATCACCAATTAGCCTAACCTCATGCACACTTTTGGACTGTGAGAGGAAGCTGGAGTATCCAAATACACAGAAAGGCTCCCAGACTGGATTCAAACCCAGGACCTTCTTGCTGTGAGGTAACAGTGCTAACCACCACACCACCCTGTGGCCTTTATATGTTGCTAAATTCTGGAAAGTATTAAGGAGCTCCATGATTGTCCTTTACACACGATTCTTTCATTGGACTTTTCTGGACTTTCTGACATATTTGGAAAAGCAAATGTTTGGTGTTTTTGTAGTCCCAGTTAGATATTTCAATGACTGTTGCCCCCTTAAACAGAAATAACTGCTTGTAGGGGTTTGGCAGAAGTGGTAAAGCTGAGTTTAGATTGTTGAAAATTTTGACTGCTGTTTTGTGCACAATTCCTTCAGCTTGACATTTGGCAAATCTGTATATGTATTCCCTGTCTTAATTACCTATAATAGTTCAATAATTCCCTGGTGGATTTGCCTTAACAAGTTAATATGTTATAGTGTTTAAATGAATTTTTAAGTTTTAATATTACTGAGTCTATTAAACAATTCAATTAAATTAATCTATGCAATCATGAAGTGTTTTTAAAGATTTTGTCTTTAGTTGGCAGATGTTAACAACTGGAGAATATAGCTGCAATATTAAGGTCATCACATTTTAGAAGTATTTGTTTGTCTTTGAATTTCTTTATAAGAAAGAAGCTCTACAAGGGGGGTCAAAGCAAATCACACAAAGTAATTTGTAGAGGTTTATCTCCTTCAAATGGCCAGTCCATGCTTGTTAGCAAGAGCAAACAGTGCTTATAGTAACAATAAAGCAGAACACCTGCCTGTCAGTGACTGAAGCATACATCAGACATTAAACATCAAAATGGTTGTTACAGCTGTGACCGTACCTCCAAAAGACTCCCGAGTGCTTCCTTGTGTTTTTCCTTCTGTCTTGTCACTGGCCCTTTGTCTCTCTGTCTAAAGATGTGGTTGAATAGTCAAAAGAATTCCATCCTATGTATTTTCTTAATCACTTTTCCTTGGCCTTGATTTGAAAATCATGAAAGGATGTCAATCAACTGTACTTACTCTAGACTGATGGTAAATATTAAATGTTCTTGATATGGATGGTTAAAAAATAATAAAGCTTATTTTTCACAATGTTGAAATTAAATTTAAATCAAACAATCAAAATGTGATTGAAATGCAGATCTTAAGCTTTAATTCAAATGGTTTAACAAAAGTATTGAAAGCAGCCCAAGAGTTTCTCCAGGCAAAGAAATGAGGTATTATTCAAAGGTTAGGGTTGGACAGAGTGAGCTCTCAGCTCTCAGGCCCCTCTTCTGTGGAACCAGCTCCCAGTTGGGATTTGGGAGACAGACACCCTCTCTACTTTTAAGATTAGGCTTAAAACTTTCCTTTTTGATAAAGCTCCCATGATGCTATGAGCATTTCTCTTTCTCTCACCTCTGTTCACTCCCCATGTGTTTTTACACCTCTCTGCATTTAATGAGTTATTATTAATCTCTGGCTCTCTTCCACAGCATGTCTTTGTCTTCCTCCCCTCACCCCCAACCAATCGTGCCGGATGGCTGCCCCTCCCTGAGCCTGGTTCTGCCGGAGGTTTCTTCCTGTTAAAAGGGCATTTTTCCTTCCCACTATTGCCAAGTGCTTGCTCATAGGGGGTCATCTAATTGTTGGGGTTTTCTCTGTATTATTGTAGGGTCTTTACCTTACAATATAAAGCGCCTTGAGGTGACTGTTGTTGTGATTTGGCGCTATATAAATAAAATTGAATTGAATTGAATTGAATTGAATTAAGTATTTTAGAACACTGAATTCCATATATAAAGGGTTAGGTTTGTTTCTAGCTTATACAAATTTTGCATGTGGTCTTCCACATATACTTGTGCAATGCCTGAAAGTCTTTCTATCTTTTAAAAGTACCTAATTTAAAAAAAAGAAATCAACTTCAAAATGCTCTGTTACATAAAAATCTCTGTTATCTAAAGCATCAAACCTACACAAAAGTAGTGTAATAAAAATGTAAAATCTGAGTTGGACTATACTAAAACTCTTGTGTCTGAATGGGAGTAAATGCCTGAACATTCCACTCATTTTTTGGTGGGAATGTACACATAGTTTTGCGGCTTCAGGGCGTATGTCACTCTAGATTATATTGTTTGTTGTGCGACATTGGGGTCCCTTTAAGGCAAACAGAATTCAGTTAATACTTTCTTAAAATTATTCTTTTGTAATATGTTGTAGTATATTGATGAAAAATGGCACTGTCAGGCACTGGTTAAAATAAACCAACAGGGGGCATACGTCAGTCAGACAAATTAATAGCAATGATTATTTTCCTCTTTAATAAAGTCACCATTTAATGCAATATTAGTGCAGGCCAATCTTGAGTAAATTCACAGAAGCACTGTGGTATATTGTAGGGACCAGAGAGATATATTAGGGTGTTTTGTTTTGACCTTGTAGGAGGAAACTGAGGAAAAACCCTGCCAAGTTTGCTTTCTTTCCATGCTATTGTAGTCATTCTATTTAATTTCCCTTTTCTAAGTGGCTTGTTGTGGTTGTGCCCCGACTTGGTCAAGGACAAACATGAAGACACTGAATGTGGGCTGTTTAGTACAAAATCTCACTCAACGTCTTTTCTTATTGTGGAACAGGAAGCCCTGACGCTCTCACCTGTTCACACAGCTGTCATCTCTGCTATAGATTACCCAATATAGTTATATGAAAAGGCTGTGACTGTGTATCACCAGAGAAATACAGACTTCCGGTGAGGATTTCAATATCTCTAATTCCATGATGAGATCAGTATTATTTTGTAATATTCTCAATGATATAAGGTCATTTGTATGGAAGACTAATATTGTCAGAATTTTTGTGTATTCCAGAATAATAAAAATGAAATCAACATGAAGGCTTATTCCATCTTTTTTTTTTTTTTTTTTTACAAAGTTTTTGGGT
>VUQS01074816.1:25426-53764 GCA_015108495.1 Heterochromis multidens | reverse complement strand
TTTTAGAGCAGCATATGCTCCCCTCCAGACGATGTCTGTTTCAGGGAAGGCCATTGTGTATTTCAGCAGGACAATGCAAAACCACATACTGCAGCTATTACAACAGCATTGCTTCGTCGAAGAAGAGTCCAGGTGCTGAATTGGCCTGTCTGCAGTCCAGATCTTTCACCTATAGAGAACATTTGGCGCATCATTAAAATATCATCAAAGATGATCACGAACTCTTCAGCAGCTGGAAACCTATATCAGGCAAGAATGGGACCAAATTCCAACACCAAAACTCCAGAAACTCATAACCTCGATGCCCAGACGTCTTCAGACTGTTTTGAAAAGAAGAGGAGATGCTACACCATGGTAAACATGCCCCTGTCCCAACTATTTTGAGACCTGTAGTAAGCATCAAATTTGAAATGAGTGAATAAAATTGTAAAATTTCTCAGTTTAAACATTTGTTATGTTATCTATGTTCTGTTGTGAATAAAATATTAAGAACGTCCCAACTTTTCCAGAATTCGGGTTGTATTTGCTGCATTACCACAGTACTGTTACCACCACAGCACTGAAATGTAACAATCAATTGGTGCCCCACATTTTGGAGGTTGAAATAAACAGATACCTTAATGTTTTGAATTGTAATTGTTTTACAGAAAGAAGATTTTGCACTGTGGGAAAGGTATCTCCACTGTTTCCCTATGGGACAGCATTCATCAATAAAACACACAAATTACTTTCACACACAAATATAAAGTTGAAAGTAAAAAAATATATAGCATAAAATTTTCTTTTAAACTTTGTAATTCCTTCAAAAGCATAACAAACTTTCCTGGAATAACTGGAATATAGCAGATTTATTCATGTGTTTGAACACAAGCATCAAGCACTAAATCTCTTCAAAGTGCATGTTTGTTCATGTAATTCATATTTGATGCCAACACTAGCTTTGTTTTGACGTTTTTATGTCTTTATGTGCAGGTGCATTTATCAGCCCATCTGACTGCTGTTTTCATTATCCTTAAAAAAAAAATAATCTGAAAGCAGCAGAAAACGTGTTTGTAGGTAATTCTTTCTGCATTGTATAGACAATGACAAAATATTTCATAATTGGCCTTGTAATAATTATGTTACTATAATACACAAAATCTCTGTCTGTCTGTGTGTTTGTTTGTTTGTTTCACCATCAACTCCTCCTATAAGATCAGGAGTGAAGCAACCAACCTTGGCACATAGGTATATCTTAGGCACCTGAAGGTTCTTATCTATGTAACTATTACGATATCATCATGTTGCCCAGCAACCACCTAGCAACAGGCTAAAACTTAGCATTTTTAGCATTTATGCACCTATAACAATTTATAAAAGCATTGTATCACTTTTATTGCACAACAGTAACATCTAATTTATAGCCACAAAACTTCACCTATACGTGATATGTTATGACGCCTAGCAACCACCAATCAATGGACTAAAATTCCCTTTTTTAGCATTATGCACCTTTAACACATTATGAAATCATCCTATGTTTTGAACATCATGCAAATCACATCTCATTTATATCCACAAAAGCTAAAAAAATACACAATCTATTATAACGTCATTATATTGCCTAGAAACCACCTAGCAATTGACAAAAATTACCCATTTTATCATTTTAATTTCATGGCCAACAGCACGAACGGGCCAAACAATACTATAGCATGGGCATGTACTAGTTTTGAGTAAAACAACAGGTACATTAATTCACCATACATAATTCAAGAGAGAATATATTTTCACGTTTAGCAGCTGTAATTCTGATGTCTAAATAAGGCTCTCATAATGGTAAATGCAGCTGACTGCATTGTCTACCTTTCATGCTTTCCTCTCAATACACTAATCCTCAACTTCAACATAATGGCTCTGACACAGTCGAAAAACAAGGCGGCTTTCTCTCTCAGCCAGGACACTATTACATTAGTGTGAGTAGACAGACTCCTAAACCCTGCTTTTCTGCCTAAAGATAGAGAAGCATTGGGTAGGTAGACTGACTAGCAGGGAAAAACTGAGATGTAGCAGTGATTGGTAAAGGTGACTTGCACAGTGGTAAGGAGACTTCTGTCAAAGGATTTGCATAAACCCAGAAAGAGATATAGATATTATTCAGTCATAGTTAAGTCTGCGAGGGACAGAACCACACAAGAAATGCATGAGTAAGATCAACATCAAGAAAGACGGGGCAATTGTAGGAACTGGGCTCAATTATTTTATTGGATGTATTGGAAATAGATATATTTCAATACTTTTCAAATTAAATCAGAAAACAGTTATGCAACTGTAATTGTGCAAGTTTACATCTTGTTTCATTACTACATGCAACTTCTTTGCAAAGATTGGTGTTTGTTCTGGACAAAGAGAGTGAAATTACTGTAAAGTTTTCAAAGGTTTATGAAACTGAACAAATTATTTGTCTTTTTTATTATTATCAAATTATTATATGTATTAACTTAAATGTACAGTTGAATGGTGTACAACAGTGTATTATTGCTTTAAGATCTTTTCCTGAGTGTAACATTAATGTGGCAAGAAAGAGGGAGAGAGAAAAATGGAAAGAAATTGGTTTTCCTGGGATAATAACAGCTATCAAGTGTTTCATCTCTTGTCTCATTGTCTCTGAATCCCAAGGACACACTGTGGCGGGCTGGTCACAGTCTGTCAACTAAAGCCTTGTTCATCTGCTAATGTCTTTAGATTTGACATCCATCTCTAAACACACCAACAGGAACACACAAACACACCTCTGTGCTTCTCCATCTGTAACAACATGGATATAAGTGCCTGTGTGCACTCAAACACGTGACGACACCCTCCGCCTGGCTAAATAAGACCATCAGTCTCCACGTGGTTTTCCGTCTACCTGCCCTTGTGCTCCACCAGCCCCGACATATTTAAAGATGCACCAACAGCTGTTCTTTGTTTCTGTCGCATTCCTCTTTCCTCCAACACTTTTTCTTCACTTCCAGTCTGTCTTACTTTCATTATCCCACTGGCTTTCTCCACAATCTCAATGAGTCTGCATAACTAAAAGGTCATGATTACCACAGCAGACACTGCAAGATTTTAAACCTTTTTGTTGTCAAGGATTGCATGTTGCTCTTGAAATTAATTTTAGGTTCTAATTAATAATTTTTTAAGATCTCTCTCTTTTAGTCCTCCTTTAGATGTATATGTTAACTTTTTTTACATCCTTCTTGTGTTTGACCTTCTCCTGGTTTCTTTCTCTTTCACTGACTCCTAACCCCATGCAATGGTGCTTCAAGGATCCCAATGATGGTTGGTCAGTAGTAACATATTTCAAAAGCTGAATAAACGTTCCTTGATAATACTGTGGTCACCCCACATTTCAGGTTGTTATTGTTGGAGGATGCATTGTCTTGTAATAATAGGATATTCAGTAAATGTTAGTGTCTTATTGTCTTTGTGTGGTATAACCTTTTGTGAAGCACTGACTGTTACATGAGATGCATAGCAAGATCAACACAGACAGCCTATTATTTTGCACCCAAAGTAAAGTAAATGGAACCAAATTTGCTGAACCAGTGGTGTTCCCAGAGAGAGAAGTTGTGGTAGCTCTGGTTTCACTGCTGAAAGTTCATTATGTGCATGCTTGTATTCCTGAAGCTAACATATTCTACTGTCTGATCATGAGTGGGTTTAAAAAAAGAGAGATTGGCTAAAACTATTGTGAGAGTTGAAATTTAGACATAGACTGCATTGTAACTGGTGTTAATTTTGACAGAAATTTTTGATTTAGTTTTAATCACAGTCTTTTGACTAAAACGTCATTTAGTTTTAGTCATAATTTAAGGATCTAAATTCTTTTAGTTTTAGTCTAGCTTTACTCGACTAAATATCACAAGATTATAGTAGACTAAATCTAATAGACATTCATTCTCCAAATGTGTGTCTCTAACCTTACCGCACAAGGAGATTACTTCTGATTGGATCACTTCCAAACTCGTCCCGCCATTCTACACAACTTAATTAATTCTGATTGGATCTCGTCTCTCCAGAATATTTTCATCTTGTTTTTATTCGATAATGAAAGTCTCCATACATTTCATCATAGTTTTTGTCCTCATGCATTAGTTTTTATGTAGTTATCGTCTTGTTTTCGTTAAGAAAAAAAAGGTTGTTTACAAAAACTATGATGAAAATTATTGGTCAATGAAATTTTGCGGTTTTCTTTGATTTGCACTTTTAAAGTCGCCCACAGGAATGTTTTGTAGGGTTTAATCAAGAACTTAATCAAGATTTTAACAGGGAAATTTCATACATGATGCATAGGGAATCTAATGTGGATTATTCAAAGTATGTGCTTCTTTTAGTGTTTCTGCAGTCAGTGTGACCAACTGCCTTTAATAGAGCAATGACACAACTGTTTCTTGCAAACATGGTCTCTTTAAAATCTCTTTTATTTTTTGTGTAAGGTTCATGTAAAGTTTAATGAAACAAATGAAACCTGATAACATAATTCTGCTACACACACCTCCCACCCACCAAATGCACACATGGTAAATCTAAGTGCCCACACATGAAGTCAACCGCAACACAAACAAGGTGTGTGATATGCTACAAATGGAGAAGATAAAGTGGAGCTGAGTGATGGTGGAAAAGCTCCTTTCCTGACTTGGCAGGTGTTCTGTCTCAGCACAAAGAGCATCTGTCAGTCATGTAGAAAATAACTGCTGAAACTCTATACAAAATTACTGTATGGAGTCATGTTACAGAGCTGACACACAGGTGGGTATCAGAACCTGGAAAACACTGATATCTGAGTTGGCAGACATAAATTCACACACAAACGTGCATATTGAGATACAGTTTTCTCTTGGTCATAAACAGAAGTGAACACACACATCTTTAATCAAACCTTGTGCATCTGTCAACAATGATGTGAGCACAGAACTTCACTACAAGAGTGGGGCCCCATGTGTGTGTCTGTGTGTATGTGTGTGTCAGCAAACAAGACCAAACAACACACCCCTTCATCCATCACGTCTACTGCACAAAAGAAGTAGAATTGTATTTTAAATAAAGGGGACGTGTACTTTGGAAGTCTATTATGAGTCATGTGTGCACAGATGCCAGCAAATTATTTCCAATTTCCCCCCAAAAACTATCTAAAACACACTTGAGATCCAGTCAGGAAGGCATTGCATGTTTTTAACCACATGCGCACATAGCTGAATACAGAAAACACACAATGTGTCTCCTGGCACAGAGTCAGATGCAGGCGGAGATGGTGCAGACAGGCTTTGATGTGGAAATGAAAGCAGTGGTGAGAAGCTACAAACAGAGAAAATACATTAAGCTGTCATGTTTGTGTATATGTAAAATTGAATCTATCAAAGTATAAGTGTAAATAAAAATGAATGGCTAATTGTGCAGGCATTAGTGAAGCTCAGATGAGGAACTGGGGTTTCAAGGTTAAGTGGAAATGCTTTCAATGTCAGTAGGTTGCTGAGGAATTTCTGTGTGCCTTCAAATAATGAATGCCAATAAAGACCAAAATAAGCAAGCCAAAGCAAATATTAAAACGCCATACATTTTCAAGTATGGAGCCAGCAAAAAAAAAAAAAAAAGAGTTTGTGAAAAAAAAGTAGGTAGTTAAAAAAGAAAAACGGCTGCACAAGTAGACAGTTTGTGCAGTGGTTGGAGGAGCAGTGTTGTAATCAGTATGTGGGTCAGCATCCTGTTTACAGCCAAAGTGCTGCATTCCACTTCTGCTACAGGCATCTCTGATTAGCATGAGGGTGAGCCTGCAGGGTGTGGTTGTGTGCATGTGTTTGTGTGAATGCACCTGCCTATAAGCCTCACTGTATACACTATACTGACCTTTCATTTCTATACGATAGTGACAAGACAAAGTATAACTGCAGCTATGGATGGGAGCAAAGTTTATATTCACACCTGTGCTCTTTTAATATTTGTAAGAGAAAGCTCTAAAACAAAAATAGTTAACTGAAATAAAAAACAACCTAGACAAAAAGAAGAACAGAAAACTAACAGAAACAATATTGTGTACTAACAAAACTAAATAAAATATAACTACACAGGAGAGTCTTTCTCAATTCGGTCAAATTTGTGAACAAAGCCAGATTTAGGAGGCTCTGGTGCATATGTTTATTGAGATTATGTGACGTGTAGATGACCATGAGTGAACAACCTTTACAAAACGTGTTTAAATGTGCACATTTTACTTTATAACACCTATTCTGAATTAATCTCTACAATCATGCCTCTGAGAAATACTTACCATTAGGGCTGCACAATTGTGGTCAAAATGATAATAAGGATTATTTTGCTCACGATCATTCATTGATTTTTAGTGGCAAAAGAGTTAACAGAACACTGGTTTCACATCTGTCTTTGCATCAAAATTGGTCCAAAAACTGCACTAAAACCTAACACAGAATTAAATCGACAGGGCATTGCTTTCAACTTTACACTGTGCTACATTCATACATTGTGCTAATTAATCTTTATGAATTAATCTCTGCAGAAAATAATATAAAGTTTTTCACGTCATTCATCGTACCTGCATGATGGATGTGAATAAAACTTGTAGCATAGTATTCAACAGCTGTGAGATGCCTCTCTTTTTTTTCCCTGCAGTGTTTTGCACCCTCACAGGTTTTGCCACTTTAAAAAAAATAATTGCTTGACCAGTATGTTTACCATTTTCCTGAAGCTTTTATTACTCATTGTATTTATTGAACACATATCTTTGGCGATTGGTTGGTGAATGGAAAAACTGAGCACTGTACAGCCTCGCTTTTATGGACAAGCTGATGTTTGATGATTCACGTTAGCAACCACTGTACTGTTTTTCTTGGCCTTCATGTATTAATTATGCTGCAGTTTGTGGTGTGTTTTCAGGTGGTTGAATAATTCAGTTGGGTTGCTTTGTGGTGCAGACACAACTCTACAGCACTCTTTGCATATGATTTCTTCTTGGTTAACATCAGTTGCAAAGTATTTCCAAACAACAGCTGATGATCCGCTTCGAGGGACAAACTCTTCACTTTCTGCTGTGCCAGATATTTAAATTTTGTTGTATGTCGTAGTTTTACTTGTCCAGACTAGTCCAGGAAACTTCAAGTTGCTCTATGGTGCAGGGAACAGCTGTGATTGGCACACATAGGCACGTGGTCAGGTACTGATTTAGGGAGCGCTTGATATGCTATTGCTTTGTGTTTTAAATAGCAGAGCAGACATTTTAAATGTCGCTTGATCATGCTCATTTAATTGTGGGAAGTCAAAATCGTGATCGAGATTAAAATTAAATTAACTCTGCAGTCCTACTTCCCATATTTAAAAAAAAAAAATTTCTGTAACTAATAAAATAAACTGAACACATTTAAATTTTTAACTGAAACAACCAAACCCATTCTGTAAACTTCAATTGAAAACAAAAGTTACAGATGAAATGAAAATAACAACTTAAATACATAAAACCTTCTGCTGCTTTTGGTTTCTGGCACTGATAACTTCCCAGGATCGGAAGCAGAACTGCAATAATTTAAGTGAACCTATTATACTCATTTCCAGCTTCATATTTTTATTCTTGAACTCTGCTAAAACAATTTTCTATGATTCACTGTTCAAAATAAGACTTATCCATCTTATGCTAGGCCACCTTCCCTTCAAGGCCACCCTTCCTTTTACCCAACTGGTTACTGCAAACAGAACCTGATGCTTTTTGCCAATGTGGAGGATCTGAAAATGAACTTTAAAACTGCTAAAAAATATAATTTCTTCTTGATAGGAAATGGCAACCTCTAAAATTCATCCACATCTGTTTGAGGGTCCAGAATATGAGAACTGAATATGAAGCACAAACATCCACATCAAAGCTAGCAGCAGGACATTGCTGTTCAATAAATATTACACTCAATAGCACTTTTTGTGAGACATATTGATAGGCTGTTGTTGAATTACAAACATAAAGCAGTGTCTATACAGTATATGTCAATGTTAATAGATGTAAGGATGGAAATGCGCTGGAATAATCAGCTCAGGTTCTTTTACATAAGGTTTAAGTAATGGTGTAAAAAGCAGCTTGGTTAGAAAGTAGTGGTGGGATCACCCCACGATACGATATTATTGCAATAGTTCATTCACGATACATTATTATTGTGTTTCTTAACATTTTGCTGTTGCATTAACATATATTGCGAATTATCACCTTTTTCAACTGCAAATTATGTCCTCAAAGTTAAACTTTGTTATTATGTTTCATCCAATAAGATAAAGTTATCTCACTTTAGTTATGTTTTTGCTGCAAAATGAGATTGTCAAACATACCAACAGTGTCAGTAAAACCTGCCTTAAATAATGCCGTAAGACAGAGTCAGTCTGATATCAGTCTGCAATTGAATGGGGTCAAGTTGGCATGTAATTTGTTTCTAAAAATACAGCATCTAACTGTGAATAAATCATTGAAAATCACATATCTGTTGTTGTCTACATTGACAGAAATTCACTCGTGAGATTGAGCCATTAGCGTGCTCTGAATTAGGAAATAGCTAAGAGTGTCCAGTGTTGGATGGTTTTTTGGCTGAGCCAAATTAATTTAAGTTTGCTCAGCAAACTCTCAGGATGGTGGTGCATGAGATGAGCCCTCTTGTGTATCACAATCAACCTTAGCTAAGGGTGTTGATTTAAAGCTTTCTGAGGATTACCTGTATGACCCTGACCTGATTCCTATCACCTGTACCAATTCTCAGACACTCTACGTAATCTGTATCACTGACAAGATGAAAGATACTCCATCTGGTGCACTTTAGCAAATTATCTGCATACCACAGGGCCACCTAAGGGCACTGTTAGAAGAGGCTAAAAAGATCAGAAGCCCATAAATTTAAAAGAGGGGCATCCCAATATGATAGATCCACTGAAAGAAATGTATCACATCATTTGGAAATCAATCACCACAGTCTACTGACTCAGGTTGTTTGCTGACCTTGAATAGCATATATTTAAAAATGTAGTTTAAAAAAAAAAGATATCCCTTATAAAGTCTTTGGTTTACTGCCTGTGATAACTATATGATTAAACTGCCCCTGGCAAGTTTTTGGGCTCCAGGCTTAAAGCTTATCTTCAGCTGGTAAAGATCACTGGAGTTCACTGAAGAGACAGCGTGCAAAGGAGCAGTAGCATCAGCTAAATTAAACAAAGAAAGAAAGGGCATCATGAAAGCAAGAGGCAAGGAGGAGAAGCTCTCTTATAAATTTACAACCTTTTAGATAATAAGCTAAGTGGCAAATCAAAAAAATGAAGAGTGAAAGGTTTTCACTTAACCTCTCAGTTAATCTGTCCTCAACATTCAGTCTCATCACAGCTCCAGAGTTCTCTCTTCACAATGATGCAATCCAACACAGTTCTCTTTGTGTTTACTTTCTGTCTTAATATATCCATTCATCTAAGGTACCTTCTTACCTCCACCTCTGTTAACCATCCACTGGGTAGTGGTTCAAGTCATTACGTCATCATATCAACAGCCATTTATGGGTCAACAAGGACAGAGACAAAACTGAGAGTTTAAAAAAAAATCTATATTCTTGCAACTCCAATAAACTGATCACTGTGTCCAGTGAAAGCTGGAGGCCACGAATTGATGAAGCCAACAGAACCACATCATCCGCAAAAAGCAGAGATGAGATTCTGAGGACACCAAAGTGGAAGCCTTCCGCCACTTGGCTACGCCTAGAAATTCTGTCCTTAAAAATTATGAACAGAATCTCGAACAAACTAATGAGAATTAAAATCCACTGAGAAGTCAAGGAGATTCACAAACAGTCATGTCCAGGACAAATTTATCAAATGAAAATGTTTGAGTTCAGGAGTATTATGACTACACGGTCAGTTGAAACCATGGCCATAAAATCATGAAAATATGAGAACATATCAGCAAATCATAGCATTAATCATATTACAGATGTTACCATAATGGTGATAGGAAGACCCCTTCGGGATCATGCCTTCGGGACCCCTCCCTGATGATCATGGCCAATAAGATCACAATCATCACCATCATCTAACAGGATACAAGTGGCATGCACCATGTGTGGCTAATATTTCAAGTTATCACATCATTTGGTATTTCACAACATTCTCCTCATAAATGTGACCTTGACCTTGAGACCCATCAGGTGATCATTATGTCCATGTTTCACTAAAATCTGACCAATACTGTGGGAACTGTGGACGTCGGACACCTCATCATGGCATTGGTCATCGGTGTTTCAGCCGATGAGCTAAAAATGCATGTGCAGGGTCCCTGATTGCCATATGATGATTATGTGGTAAATGAGAATCCTGAACATGTGAGAAAAAGACACCAAAAAACAACAGCACACCCAAGAGAACATCTGAGATGATTCCATCTAAAACACCAGGTCAGTAATGAATGATTCTGTGCTGTTTTAATTACTGAATGTTAAGCTTTAAGGGTTAATGTCCACAAAGAAATCTTAGCTTCATTTAACTTAAGTGTTAAAATATCTGCTATCAGGACACCATTAGTTTTTAAAAACTTGGCTTGAAGTCGTGCCACACACAATAATTCATACCTTTGTGTGTATGAAGTACTTTATTATCCATACACGTGTTGTTCTTAAATCTTTTGCACAATACATTCTTTTTGCAGTGCACTAAGCCTACAAAACAGGGTACCCCTGTAATCTAAGGGTTATGATAAAAACCATGAGTCCTGCCTGGGGCTTGTTGTGTGTGTGTCTCTCTCCCTGGTTTCTTGGCATCTCTTAAATTCTCCAAAAAAAATACTTTGGAAAGAAAATAAAACCAATATCCTTTTTTTTAGTTTTGTTTTAACTAAACACTATGAAATGTGTGTTTATAGCATTTTTCAAATTATCATCAAAGCCCAAACATGCATTCATAGGAGGAACATGCAGTACGTTAGATAACTCACCAGGACTCACAGAAATACAGAAAACACTCACACAGCTGTTATTCAGCTTCTATGAAAAATAAGTCCTTAGAAAATGTTTTGTGTTAACCTGTCTGGGCTCTGAAACACTTCTGAGTAATAACTATCAATTCTCTTACTGCTCTGAGTGGATAAACACCCCAGTACATGTCATTCCTTTAGGGTTTCGCTCCAGAGGAGATAAATTCTCCTTATTGTCGGCTGAAGTATAATTTGTCTTCTTCTCATCAGTGAATTTGGCTGTTACACACTAGTCCTGTTTCCACACACCTGGCGTGTCATAAGTCATAGGGCCAGATTTACAAAATGGGGCAAAATAGCATGTGAGCACAATCCCCAAATAGCACTCACAGGTGTGGTTAGTTTTACGAGTGATTTACAAAAGTTGAGCTGTTTTCTAAACACAGGCGCAGTCAGTTCATCTCAATATCAAGCACAAAAAATAAGACCTTTTTTTTTCAGCGTTAAATATTTAATTTTATTTATTTATTTAATTTGTAGTAAATTGCAAGAGTTCCCACCTCTTACACGCAATCTTGTCACTGCGCTCTCTCTGTAAATACCAACAGTACTTTTTTTACGCCAAAACCCAGTTTGTGCCGGCACAGTGCATTAGTAAATCTGGCCCATAACGCCATAATGTCGAAATGTCAGAAAGAATATTCTCACATTATATTTATTTTTCAAAACCCAAGCTACGAGGTTTTTTTCCACAGAAAGCTGCAAATTAAAATGAGCAAGTTATAAAATCATAATAAAATAAATAAAGCTTATTCTAAATGAAGAAAAATGAAAGAGAAAACAGAAATAAAGATACTATTTTAAATGAAATAAATGTATGTAAATCCAGATTATGCTCCACAATAAGTGTGTGTTTTTTAGAAGAGATGTAAAATATGAATCTGTTAATCACGATCTGCTCGGGCAGGTTGTTCCAAAGCCTCTGGGCCAAAAACAAAAGCAAAAAAACGCTGTCCTTCCATTTTTAGCTGACAGGTGAAAGACCTGCCTGAGGAGTTAAAACTAGCCTACATACCCACAAGCTTCTTAAAAAGGATCAGTATGATCTTAAAATTAATTTTGTACATAGGACAGGTGAGATGTGATCATATGACTTTATCCAGGTCTAAAGGGGTTGATCAATAGATCATAGACTGACTTTGTCAAGTCCTATTGGTTGTACAGGAGAAAGAGCAGAGACTACAAAGAGTAGTTGTAGCTACAGTAGAAAAAAAAATAACAGTGGTATAAATGTGGCTATAAGTGTGTTTGTGTGACCATCTCACTGATGTCAGAACGACTAAGAATTTAGTTTCTTTCTGTTTTCTTCCCTTTTTCTTTTGCCCCTGCACACTAATGAAGTGGATTTGTAAAAAGCTAAAACAATTTAAACTTGCGCTGTTGCATCTCGGCCACAGTTTGCATTGCCATACTGCATCCATTTATTTCTTCCAACATTTTGTCCAGTCATGCTGCCTATAAAATCTGCACATCTGCACAGTGTGGACACATTTTCACATAAGTAATATGTAACTGACTCTCCTTCTACAGGAAAAATGTGTTAACTGATGACACTGATAACTACTGTAATGACAAACAGAATACTCAGGAGATCGTCCTTTTTTATTGTTTATTGCACTATCAAGTAATAACATATTTATTGAACTCATAATGACTACTCATAAACAACTTCTTCTGTGGCAAAACTGTGCTGCTTACACTACAGTTTATTTATCGGAAATGTGAGATGTTTCAAGCTGTAGGCAACATTAAAGAAAACATTAGCAGCCCCATAAAGTTTCTTTCAAGGCATATCAAATTTTAAAGCTCTTAATTGTTCTTAAAGTCCCAACTGAAAGATATCTGGCAGGTTGTGGTGTGGATGGGCGTGGATGTGTTGTGAACCTTGTTCGTACTTGTAGGTAGTAAATCCCTTCATAGCTTGCTGAACTGACAGAGGAAAGAGATATGATGGATGGAGCCAATAATGGAGGGAAAAATGGAAGGATAAAAGTGTGGAGGAGAAGGTCACTCCACCTCGGAAAAGAAACAGCTGACCCGGGAACAAAAAGTGGAACCAGGGTACTTTATTTGTGGTGAATATGTAAAAGTTGGATGAGAAATTTGTAAATATCCAAAGATCTGACAGAAAAATTAAAGTGATAAAAACTTGCTGTGGAAAAATGAAAGTCATATCAAGTGACACGTGGCAGGCTGGAAAAGTTACTTGTTTGGGGTGGGGAGTCTGTTGTTGCTTTTCAAAAATCACTTTAGAGAAATCTCTTATTCAAAATATTTACATAAAAAACATCTGCATGCAGTGAACAGGGGAATCAAGACAACAAAAAAATCAGCATGAAAACAGATTTCAGTAACCAGCCTCTGTTTTTGATCGTGAGATGCTGAAACGTTGGCTGTAGACAAAGAAAACATACTGGTTAGATCCTAAAAGATTCCTGAAATTATTCTGGAATAGGAAAAAATTTAAGTGTTCATCTGTTGTTTTCAGAGATAAAATGTTTCACCATTTCAAACAGGCAAAACTTAAGAACTAAAAAATCCATCCATCCATCCATTCTCTTCCGCTCAGTCCAATAGAGCACCTTTAAGATGTGGTAGAATGGAAGAGCCACATCATGGATATGCAGCCGAGAAATCTGCAGCAACTGTTTGATGGACCAAAATTTCTGAGGAATGTTTCCAGCACCTTGTTGAATCAATGCCATGAAAAATTAAGGTCATTTTGAAGGCGAAAGGGGTTTGAACCGGTACTAGCAAGGTGTATCTAATAAATTGACCAGTGAGTGTAAATGTCTACATTAAGGTTTGATTAGAGTTAGGCACATAAACAACTTATTAGGTTTTAGGAATGATCATGTTTCAGGTTTACATGCTCATTAATCACTTATTTAAGGTTCATAGATGATCTGGGTCATACTGCAGTAAAAAGGTAAATAATGTCTGCTGGTGGAAATGTAAACATTTTGTCACTCTACAATCACATCATCTCACTTCCTCTCTTGCTCCCCTCATAATAAAATCTACAACCAAGAGAAGGTTTTGTTATTTGAATGTAAAGTTGATTTTGGACACTTGCTGAGAACAATTGTGGTGGTGTCTGTGGGGGGAAAAAAAGTGTTTGCATTAACCAGCTCTCAATCCTTCAGTGTAGGAGAACTATAAATCAAGCTTAAATTAGGCTTCATAATCAAATCTTACTTGTATCTGCAACAATTTGTAAATACAACCGTTCAAAGCAGATGAAAAGCACACCACAACAATGAAACTGACACAAAGATTTGTAAGACTGGAGCATCTGTTATTTCTTCTGAAACATGCATCAGTCTGCTGGAATTATTTTAAGCAAGCTGCAGAAGAGGATGCTTCAGGCGCTATTATCTCTTATTACATGGACTTGTTTATCTCTCTTTCTCTTTTTTGAAACACAGACAGAGAGGGATGCATTCATCAACAGAAAACAGAAGGCTTGCAGGACTGAGTCTGTGCTGCAGCAGGGGACAGATTTCGCTCTGGGCATGATGATGGTTGAGAAACATGGGCCAGTGCTCCAGAAGAATGTGCCAGCAATATCATCATCCCTAACTGCCGTGAAGTACAGGAGACTTGTTTGTTCAACTTTATGACGCAGGACTGTTTTAGGAGAAAATGTTCCTTGATTCCTTGATAATGGTTTGTTTCCATTACATCTCTCTTATGCGTATACTCCACACATCCAGATTTTTTCCTGCAATAACTGGCATTTCCATCTTTCAATTTTTGTATTACTTTTAACATAATATCAGTTGATGCAAGTAATTAAAGTCCCAAACCAACCTTTCGATAAAAGGATATGCTTTGGAGCAAATGGAAGGCACAGGTGAGCAGATGTGACACCTCCATTTAAAGCACAAGTGTACAAACTATTAAACCAGCTGATATAACAATTTGATAAATAAAATAAACTTGAGCAGGTTGTCAATTCCCCCATTATACTCTTTAACAACACAATACTGCATTAGTACATCTTCTATCAATATTTATTTCTCACTACAGCTGGACATCATGAGCAGTGTGACCAGGCGAAACAAGGAAGCATCTTGCAGGAGAAATGAGACATCTGTGTCACAAATGAGGCTCAAGCCCAACCATATGTTCCCAGCAAGGAATATTTATTAACCATTTGGCCCTCTTACTATGCATCACATTCACTGGCAACTCATATTCACATGCCACAGCTGCTGTTTTCTGCTGGAGGAGGTTGGTGTTTAGCCCGACTGACTTCTCTGTGAGGAAGGTTACAGCACACTCCACAAATATTAGCATCAATATAACAGATACTGTAATATAACAAGTACTGTAGCCATGCATATGGAAAAGTAAAAAGACTATCTTTTGGTGCTGAAAGTTGTGTATGCCAAGCATGACGGGCACCTTCACTGAATCCCCAGACAGATGAAACTCACACCAATATACTGATGACACAGGGTCTCCCGTGCCAGCTGGCAGGGGCCCACCGCAGCCTTTACACAACCTATCACAAACCCAGCCCCTGCTTCAGCTAACACATGTACACACGCAGTAACAATTAGCCAATGCAAATAAAATCCTGTGCAAACATGAAAGACCAAAACCCACACTGATAAAAACCCATGTAAAGACATGAGATACCACATAAGATCAAACTTTAGTGTGCACTATGGTGAACACACCCTCAGGTGTTTGGCAAGGAGAAATCAGTTATAATACCTTCTTTCTGACTCAGAGAATTAGCAGGCATATAGAATAAAAATAACCCCTCAACAGACAGATGGCCATCAGTGAAACTCACCCTACAAGTGGAATTCTAAAACATAATTATTGTTATTCATGAGTTTTCAAATGTACTGTTTTACAAAAAAGCAGAAAAAATAGTAAAGCACATTATTATTTTTTGATTAAGACGCCAAATTCGAGTTATTTACTTGCACTTTTTCCTGAACAGAAAAATTAGATGTGATGAAGAGAAGAATCTATGCCATGAAGAATTAAAGCAGTTCTGAAGGCAACAGGGTGTACTGAATAAAATGGCCGGTGAGTATACAAAGGAGCAGTACTTGGATTGAGAGGGTTTATACAAGCAATGAATGCAGATAATTGTCAGATTTTTACTGACACCCTAAAGCATGTGTGGGAAACAGATAGCATGGCACTGCCCCTGCATACACACTGAATACATCTGGATAGACTTCTTAATACTTATATTTGTAGGTAGTTCATAAATCTCAACTCTTTCTGTAGTAATACAGATAAGCATAATATATTATGCTCATCTAAACAATTATGGATGAGTTATGCAGTAATTTAATGGGAAAACAGCCATTCCAGTGTTACAAAAGATATAGATAGTGATTAATACATAAACGTATAAATTTTAGCTTGAATACACATAGAGCATTGTTTAAAAAAAATAAAATAAAATAAAGAAAGAATACATTTTGTTGTTATTTCTACTTTCTAAGTCCAGCAGCTTTCAGTTGAAAGCAGATTAAATTAAATTAAACATTTAATTAAATTAAACAAATTATATATAGGATTAGGACTTGTCTTCATTTTAACAAAACTCAGCAATTCTAGATGAGTCATGAAGATGTTTGGTTAGAGATCGATATTTATGCATATGCCTTGGTCGTGTGTGTGCGTGTCTGCAGCGAGTTTATTTGTACTGTTCAAGTGTGTCCGCGTTCGGTGTCTGTGTTCAGCTGAATGTTTGTGTGTCTCTTTGGCTTTTCTCGCTGACTCAGCTATTTGAGTGATCCAGAGATCAAAGTGTGCAGAGTTTGTCGAACACTGCAAAGAAGTTTGAGGAGCTGATGAATAAACATGAGATGGGACATTTATGCAACATGCACATGCACGCATCCCTACAGCAGTACATTTTAAAAAGAAAGCACTGCTGCTGCACACACACACCGCCTGCTGAATCTTAATATAAATGCAGAGGGACGATTAGACATACACACACTGGGTACTGTGCAAGGTTGACATTTAGACCATATTCAGTCATTGCACTTAAAAAGTAAATAAATGAAAGGTCAAACAAACCCAAAAAATGTGTGTAGTTTACCCACATTGGTTATCTGTGTGTGGTTGTTTGTGTGTTTCAGAAAGTGGGACTTGGATTCTTTTTGTATAAAGATGGGGAGGAGATGGAGGAGAGGTAATCCAGCATTTATGAAACACAAACACACACACACCCTCACTGTTTGAAATCCCTACTGGATAAACCAAAAGGCTCCAGCCAAAATTAAAATACCCTAACTTAATGTGCATATGAATGTACACAACTGAGCAAGTGCACAACCAAACAGTCTTGCCTCATCCCTCTGTCTCTCTGTCCCTCTGTCTCTCTGTCCCTCTGTCTCTCTGTCCCTCTGTCTCTCCATCTTCACAAGGAGCAGAAACTTTTGACAAACACGCCTGACTCAGAAAGTGTAAAAGTAAAAAAAATAAAGTGTCAAAATAAAGTAAAAGTTTTTCTGCAATTACCCCACAACTGCCTAATTACCATGAATACATCCCAAGAAATATCCACACATCTATGCATTTTCTTTACACTTATTTAATTCAAGGTCATGGGGCCCAGAAAATATGATAATGAAAATCACATAATTTGTTTTTTTGGATACATAATTTCCTCAGTATAGTCTACCTCTTTATGATAAACCACACAGAAATACCAAAGATGCAGTGAATAATGGCTAATGTCCAAACAGCTACCCAGTCAGATTGATCTGATTGTAGCCCTGGAAATGTTGCAAAGTATGTTTGTCGGGTGGTAGTGATGTTCACCACTCATCTATCACTGATGATCCATCAGTCTCCAAAACACATATATGATGGAATATAACATTTAGATTCACATATTCAGTTTAGGTTTAACATTTAAAATGAACATTTTGATAAAATTTAGCAGAATGCAGAAAAATGTTTTCTAATTCACTAAAAACATTGTAAATGTATTCCATAAAAAGGCTGCTTTTTTTGCAATGGAAAGAAAGAATGTCACATTACACAAATGGTGCTCCCTATTCTGTTTACATTATCATTTTATATAAAATATGTGTTGTTTGTTTACAGATACTCTCTGACATAAATCTAATAAAAAGTATGGAATTCAAGACTTCTTAGTGGTATCATTATATAGTAAATGTAGATAAAAAATAGCTACTGCACAACTCTAAACAACAAATACTGTTATTGTTGATATACCATTACATGGCATTACCAAAATTATATAAATCAAGCAAACACATACATGAAAATGCACACACACACACACACACAGAGTATGAATCACTGAGCAGCGTAATGACAGGTGGTGTCCGTATCCCATTTGACTAATGAAAGAACATCCCATCTCATGTCAATGAATTATGCATTACACATAATACAAAACGCTCCACTGCATAGATCATTAATACAAACACACACTGTGCATACATGTAGACAAACATGCACACATGCTGATACAAACGCAAAACAAAAAAAAAAAAAATGCTGAAAGGAACAAAAAAGTTTTTAGGGGAAAAACATGCACAAGCAACAAAATGCTCAAAAACTGTTCCTAATGAGGGGTTTAATATACACTACATTAAAATCTTCATTGTTAATGTTGCAATGTTGGGCCTGGTAGAACTGGATTAAGACTTTAATAAGACTGTTGCACAAATTGTACAGTGAGCAATTTGTCCTGTACTGAATGGTTTATGCATCCAGGTCAGTCATCCAAGTCAAAGGCAGCAGGATTTATTAGCAAAATCTAGCCCCTGGTACTTATAAGATAATTAGCCGCAAAAATATACTGTTCCACTCTTGTAGGGCAGATTATTTTTCTGATCCAAAATATCTTTTCAGTCACTCCCTTCATAAAACATAAAGAGCTGAGGCCTCCTCTCCAAACTAGGTTTCTGTTTATATAAAATGTATGGGTTTCTGCACTGGAGAATCAAAGTTTGGATTGTTGAGTACAATATCAGCTCTCTGATATCTGACATAGAAGAAAGCAAAACACTGTCAGACCCAAGTTTTAATAATTCATGTTTAGTTTATGTGCCCTTGGTAGGAATTAATGCAGACTTGATGTAGAGGATCAAAAAACTATCAGACTTTGTGATGGGGCAAATAGCCTGCCTGGGGAGCTAGCTGAAGAACCACGTGTGTCTGTATTTAAATCCCCTTTTAAAACCTGCTTTGATGAAAGAAGCTTTTTATTAGGTGATCCTTACTATGTGCTTTTACTCCATTTAATATACATGTAATGTTAACCACTGGTTTTTAGATAATTCTGTAATCTGCTATCTTTAAAAGAAAAAACTGATACGTCTCTAGGATAATGGGTGGCTTCATCTGCACATGTGCATTAACGGATTTTAAATGGTGCTTGGAGAAAGACTTATTAGTTTTCAGTGGCTTTAAGAGTTGGCCAAAAAGGAGTTGAGTTTAGGAAAAGCAAAATATGTGCTGGAACACTGAAGAAGTGCAGCTTTGAATAGAGAAAATATTAAACTATATAAGCTATGTACATAAAGTAAATGTTTTCTATTATGTGAAGATTTTTAAAAAAAAAAGGTATTAACACCAGGAAATGTTATGAACACCACAGTGCCTGAGAGGTAAGCCAGGCAAAAAATATTTATACATGTTTCAAGTGTTTAGACAAAGTGAAAGTTTCCTACGTACTGGCACAACATCTGACAGAAACATCAGGTTGTTCAAATCAGCTTTGAGTTCAGTGAGTTTGTACGGTTTAGACTGTTGGGAGTGCTTGAAAGGTGAAAGCATGTTCTTCTGCAGTTAAAATGGTTATGATAATTCGTGCTAGCTTCACCAGAAATGAGTCTGGAGTGAAGTGAGTTTATGAGTAAATGAACACTTGAATGATGAGGATTAGCTAAAAAGGTTACAAGCAAAAATAACTTGTCAGAAAACACAAGTCTGTGCATGATTCACATGTAAAAAATGCTTAGTTAACAGTGAGCTGAAGAGCTTATGTAATGCAAGAATTCTTAAGAACATTTCTTGGGAGCATATAAAAGGAATTAATAAAATAAAGTCTATCCATCCATCCATCCATCCCATTTATCATATTTAGGCTGGAGCTTATACCAGCTGTCATAGGGCGAGAGGCAAAGTACACCCTGGACAGGTGGCCAGTACAACACAGGGTCTAAAATTAAAGGTTTACCTATTAGTTCATATTGCTGATTACAGGAGAGTTTGAAAAGTGAAACTATTGGGACTTTTAATATCCTTTACATTTTTAAAGTTGACTGATGACACAAACACTTCTGACTGTTATTCTGAAATGTTATCATGCCAGAGTCCTGACATTGACCTCCTTGAGAACTTCAAGCATCAGCCTCATTATAACAGGCTACAGAATCAAGACTAACTTAACTTAAAAAAGCTTAAGTTAGGTGATGCGATTACAAGTAGTTGCAGTGACCAACTGGTCGCCCAGAGGTTGAGGGTGCAACACCCTCAACCTCTGGGTGACTACTTTTGATTGCAAGGTGATTCAGCAACCTGTCTCCAAACAGCCGTGGTCCAACTCGGACTGACTGCAGTCACTCTCAAACCAGCGAAGGCTGGCAAATGAATGCTGTCTAATTTATAAATGCAGATAGGTTGCAAATATGTTGCAATCAATCTGAGTCAGTTTTCAGTGATGAGCACAACTCCTCTGCAACACATTTCTTTGCAACAGGGGACTCGACTCGACTGGTTATATTCCAATATAAAAGCAAGGTTGCCGAGTGTCTATGTCATTTTGCAGTTAAATTGTCATCGTGCAGCAACTACATCACCATTTATGGAGGAATTTCTGAATTTCTGTTTCAAATCTATGAGGTTCCGGCTGGACTCCGAATGTAAGTAGTTAATGTGAATTTCTGTGTATGCAGACGGCAACATATTTGCGATTTTCGTGATTTATCACAGTTAATCCTCCTATTATCACAAACAGATTGCATATAATTGTCAGTTTGACCCCATTAAGTCACAAACTTACAGCATGATAGCAGACAGACTCAGTCTTATTGCCATTTTACCAAAGCACTCTAGAGACGGCAACTGACTGCAACCGGTTGCAGACCTGGTCCCCATCTTCGAAGCAACCATTTCAAAGGCAACAAGACTGCAAGTTCATTGCACGCGGGTGCAACAATTTTGGTCATGCTGCGGTCTCCAACTACTGTTTTTCTTAGTGTGATTGTAGCATAAGTTTGGGTTATGATTACTTGAACACAAAAAGGAAGTACAACTCCACTGCAGGAGCTCCTGGTTACCTGCAGTCCAATTAGTTCTCCAGCTTGCCTTCAGTCTAACTAATCATAGCAAGTGATAGATTGAAATAGAAGAAATAGTTTTCATCATGACTCTATTAGCATAGCAAGTTTCGCTAATTATTTGTGGGTGCAGGGCTCATGTGTATGTAATAGTGTTTTAAAGTATACTCTGCCTAGTAAACAGCATCTGTCAAACCCCCTTCCCCTCAATATGTATTCAGATTTCCAACTGCTGCAGGCAAGTACTTCTAGAGGACCTACAAAACAACAGAGAAGTAAACTCATCCTTAGGTGAAAACAAATCAGTAAAATGTCTTTTCAACTGCATAAATATCACCTTGAGCTGTTTGTCCCTTCATCTATGGCAGATAAAGACCATCATGAACTGCCCTGGCCTATATAAGCAAATTCAGGTGAAGGAATGCTGCATCTACAAACATGTTCCTACCTTCAGTTCAGGCAGATTCTCTAACCAACAGGTCATTCACACTCACAGTAACTACAACAACAAACGGCAACAACAACAACAACAACAACAACAACAAGAGATATCGACATATTAGCACCACAAGGGGTTTGCAGCTGTCCTGCCCTTCTTTGGTGTAAGTTGTTCTCAGGATAACAGTGAGCCCCCTCCCCCTGCCCACCCTGCTATTATCCTGCATGGCAATGGTACAAAAGTGGCTTAGGACACAGCATGGGAATAAGAAGATAGATAAATGTGACAAAAGAAAGATGGAAGCGAGCCAAATGGTTGGAGGAGGAGAGATGAAAAGAGGTTTGTGTATGACGGAGTCCAGACGGCTCCCACAGCCAAAGACGAGCAGAGGGGGAATATTCCCATGATCTGCTGGAGACTTTGATAGTACAGTAGATATAGCACAGATATGGATAAATATCATGTTTTATTTACTGCTCATGCAGTGGGTAAAAAAAACAAGTGTATTAGCTCTTCAGAATGGCTCAACACTGAGAAAAGACAAACCACTTTAGAAGCTCTTCATCTCAGGTTTTATTGTCCATCATTAAATTCTAAAAACCTTTTCTTACAACACGCCAGATGATTTCCTCGTGTTTCTGTTAATTCAATTAGAGGAAATTTCTCAGAGCAAGACAGATCATAATCCTGGAATCAAGAAAACAAAAGAGCACTCTTAACAACTGATTTGTTTTGGAAACAGGTAGAATTACACTTGGGGTTTTTAATGTAATGGCAGATATGGAAAAAAATATCCAAAAGATCCATATTTAGCCGAACAGAAACACAAACACTTTGTCAGCTCACATAAACACACCGATTTGAAAGCAAACAAGAAGCAGACCCCAAAAGCACTTACGGTGCCCACATAACCGCCAACACACCTTACCTCCCAGACTCTACAGACAATAACACAGCTTGTTTTGTATCGATGACAAACCCAAAGCTATCCCCGTATGAATCCCAGAAACAAAATCGCTCAGTTGTGATTCATCAGCTCTAAACAAAGCTCACGTGACTGAAGAAGAATGACATCAAAAAAGTGAAAGGTTGCAATCCACGTAGCGCTGACACAATGGAAGGTCTCTCCTTTAGTGACTGGAGCTCTTCCTGTTCAAACAACCTTTAACAGTCAAAGGGTGAATCAAAAGGGAGATGGTAAAATGCTGCTTCCCCTCTTTAAGGCCTGCTTTAATAGGCTTCTGAATGAACACTGTGTGCACACACAATCTTTCATGCTAAAAACAACAAGACAAAGGAAATAACAGGGGTTGAGGGTTATGCTGAGGGATGTAACAAAAATGTACTAAGGAATAAAAGGTCAGGGACGCATTTTATTAATTTGTGTAAAGTCGGACTGTAAAAAGAACCATTTCGCGTACTGCCTCTTTTCAGTAACGCACACGTAACATCTTGGCCCACAACCAGTGTCCACAGGTGAAGGTCATGGCTTGAAGGGTGTGGGTGAGAAGATGGGAAATTCCCATTATAAAGTGAAAGGGCAACAGATGTTGAAAGTTTGTGGCTGAGAATTGTTTTACATTTGCTGAACAGGAAATGGATGTTGGAACAAACTATTGCAGCCAAAAAAAAAAGTAACACAACTTCAAAGCCCATCCATATCCAATGCCATCTCATTCAGGTTTAAAAGTTTGCAGTTTTTGCTTTATTCTGTGGATTTTAAAGCACACAGGGCTTATAGAGTACAGCAGATTCTCAGTGAAAGTGATCATTAGACCTGTTTCCTCTGGCACGACAGCATAGAAAGGTTGTGCACGTACGTGTGTAATTGTTTGTAAACGTGTGTGTGTAGAGATACAGTACTGTGCAAAAGTATTGAGCCATCCCTGATTTCTTTATATTTTGTTAGGAAAATTGAAATAGGCGCAAGGATTTGTTGAAATGTGCAAACAAACACAGAAATACAGTATATTCGGCAAAAACAAGCTTAAAAGTCAGCATTTAGTATGACCACCTTTATTCTTCACACAGCCTGAACTCTCTTAGATGAGCTTTCTTGTAATTTGTAGTGTTCAGGAATAGCTCTCCAGGCTTCTTGATTTCCCTTCCTTAAGAATGGCTTCTTGACAGCCACAATCCATTGAGGCCATTTCTTATAAGGCTTCAAATGGATCGAATGAAGAGCCAGATGCATCTCTCAGGCCCTGTGTCAGGTCTTTGCTGAATATTTTCCTATTTCTTAAGGACATGACTTTCAGATACTGTTCATCTGCTGTAGATAGTTTTTTTTAGGACTGCCGCTTCTTTATTTGTCCTCTACTTGTCCTGTTTCCTCAGATTATTTAACGACACAGTGCACACTATGCCAAAAGATGCCAAGTTTTCAGCTAATAGCTCTTTGGGAATCACCTTGTTGGTACAAAAAGATTATTTTCTGCCTGTTAAACTGTGTTATCTTTGATATTTTTCATACATTCAACTAAAGAAAGAGGAACAAATGATGTGCTTTGCAACAGACTGCTAGTAACAAAGTGCCTAAAGATACAATTTAAAACTGGTTCTTCAGTTAGGTGCCTTTTTTATGCTTGAATGATTCATAGATCAGTGTTAAGTGGCTTAACAAAAAAAAAGAAAATTCCTCTGAAATGGTCAGGTACAAGGACTGAACTGAAATTGAGTGAAAAACTTTAGAAGACCTTTAGAAAGCCTGGAGAACTTTTGCTCAAGACCATGAGAAAAAAAAATCACAAAGAAGTCTGGCTCTTTGGAAGCAAAATATAAAGACAAGACAGGTGGCTCAATATTTTTGCATCGCACTGTATATATTACAACATATATTTTAAACTATATAACTATACAGTGCTTGCAGAGTACAATGAGAGATCTGCTCTCAATTGGTTTCCTCTATATATAAAAGTAAAACCCTTATCTGAACAAACACCTCCATAACACACCACCCAGCTTACCTTTACATATGTGTGTAACATATGTGTATATATGTGTATGTGTGGATTAAACAGTCATAATATAAGCTGTGATTTGATGAAACTATTTTTTCTATTAATACAGTTAAAGGTTAGGGCTAATTCCCTATAGTGCATATGTGTCTCATATCTATTTATGCAGAGAATGAATGAATGGGCAACAATTCACATCAAGCAATGACATTACATAGTAAGTTAGAGGTACTTAGTAGTCAGGTTTTGTTTCATTTGGACAAAGCCTGGCTATTTTGTCTTGTTTTCAGTCTTTGTACTGAGCTAAGCAGAGTTATCAGCTAATTTTCACTCACCAGACCCTCACAGCAGGCCACGGAAATTTATTTGTCAGTAAATTCTGTTAACAATGTGCCAAATGTCACAAACATTGCAAATATAGTCAGAGACTGGAATAAGCAGAGGTGAAGCAAACCTTTCAGTAAAAGTAGCTATACCCCTAACTTTAAGCCTTAACAAAATCTAAACTTGAGTTATTAAAAAATAAAAAATAAAATACATTTTTAAAATTTTTAAATTAAAAATAAAGAAATCACCACATGCAGGTGGTGGAATTCAAGCAGGATTATCTACTTGCCTGCCTGCTATGTTTGAAGAAAATATTCATAGTCCTCAGAGGATGTTTCTTGTGCTGGCATGAGGGCAAAGCTTCCTCTTGTATGCACAAATAAAACTTGCTGCAATTTCTATAAGCAGGACCCTCAAGCCAAAATGCCACATTTGTTGCTCATGCTCTCTAGAGGATGCACTCGCAATACAACCAGGTTGACCCTACATGGATGGTTCTCCCTTGCTCTTTTCCATCGTCCTCTGCTGTTCTGTTTGACTTCATTTTTTTCTGCAGCCAGCTGCAGTGGGGAAGCACCAGAATGAACCAACACCAAAAGGCTCTTTGTCCACCAGTGTCAGAAAACACACTTTCACTCTTTCCTCCCTTTGTCTGTCTGCCTCCTACATTCGCCCAGCGTGAGCATGAGTCTTTTCCCTGTCTTCAGCTTTCAACAATGCTTCACCTCTGAGCCCCAGCCCACACAGCAGAATACCGCTGAGGGGAACTTCTCCCTTCTATCTAGCTCATTCATTGTCTCGAACACCAGGTCGTCTCTGTCTTACTCCTCTTGTCTTCATTTGTCACTTCCTCATTAACACAACATCCATCTTTCACTCAGAATTGGTGACCTCACCCAACACCCACATGGCAGTGACTTCATCAGGCGGCAGCTGCAGTCAAGGCCACAGAGCAAAGTGTTGGTGGGGAGGCCAATTATCACCGCCACCGTGTCTGGGATGCCAGTGTGAGACCTCTGGAGGACATCACCCACCTCGGCGTCTCATCTCGGCACTTAATCTTTCAAAATGTGCATCTGTGAATTTCATTTATCAGAACTATCAGCTGAAGGAATGTCCACTTGTGTTGTCTGGGAAATGAAGTGGGGGGACTGTTCAAGGCCGCTATCAACAAGGCCACCAAAGTACTGACAAACTGGCTCTGCTTTCCTCAGCAACTGTCTCAGCACACCTCTCATCCACGTCTACAAAAGCACAAGGATTGCGTGTGAAAAAAAAAGCTTTATATTAAAAGAAAGATAACATTGTTAATGCTGACTCCAGTGTTTGTGGGGAGCTCATGATTGAAGAACTCTAGAAATGAGGGAAATTCCAGCCCAGTGCAAAATGGATTAAAGACAAGTTAAACAACTATCTCTTTCACCAGATATCTAGGTATTTTTTTTCTACAGAGTTCATCACCATTAAATCTAAACAGATTTCTTCCCTGGAGTTGCTTGATCTCTTGCCTTTGCTTAAAGGTCAGCATTACAGTAGACTATTTGTTCAGGCAGCCCCACGAGGAAGCTGGTCGAGAGTCTCATTTAAAGGCTCCAGCTTAGGTTTCAGGTGGTTTGCAGCTCTGCAGTGGCTCTGTGTGCTTACAAAGCCTCAAATGACACTTTGAGTCCTGGTTCGCTTTGAGTTTCAGTTTTTCCACTCTTTTTTTGTTAACTTGAAAGCAGCTGATGTGATTACAACCACCTGTTTGATGGGTACTCATTTAAATGGGCAGTTAATCTCATACATCTGACACATACATAGCCAGCTAGTGTCTACGGCTACAATAGGAAGAGACCGCCATCTGCTGGACAGTTATTTAAATTACATTCCCCATTGAATTGAATTGCATTTAATCATGAGTTATTATTAATCTCTGCCTCTCTTCCACAGTGTGTCTTTTGTCCTGTCTTCCGCCCCTCACCTCCAACTGGTTGCGGCAGATGGCTGCCTCTCCAGGAGCCTGGTTCTGCTGGAGGATTCTTCCTGTTAAAAGGGAGTTTTCCCTTCCCACTGTCGCCAAGTGCTTGCTCATTGGGGATCATCTGATTGTTGGGGTTTTTCTGTATTATTGTAGGGTCTGCCTTACAATATAAAATACCTTGAGGCGACCGTCGTTGTGATTTGGTGCTATATAAATAAAACTGAATTGAAGTGTGTGCCTGCAGATCTTTGCCAGCCTGGGCTTGATGCAAGTGACCATGAATTAGATCAAGGCACTATCTGGTGTATTTTATAGTCACTGTTGAAATAAAAATACATACAGCAAGTGTGTTGATGTGACAATGTATATGCTACAGCACGATATAAACAAACATGGCATGTACACATAATTGCTGCTTTGTAAAATTTTTCTTTATTACATGCTTTGATTTTTTTCCTCTTTTTTTAACAAAATCAGGTAAACTTTAACTTACACAAAATGTTTAGTTAGTAAAAAGATCGTATTGAAGATTCTCAACTGTGATCACAAACCAGATTAAATAAATGGCTTCATCATTGTGTGTGTGCGTGGTCAGAGATGCTGGTGCAGCCACAGCACTGTGTTGAGGAAGCAGTCAACTTGTGTGTCCACTCTGGACAGAGAATGTCCATCTTCAGGAAACCACAACATCCTGATTTAAAAAAATAAATAAGTAACAGGTGTGACTGAGTTGAATATCAGTAAAACCAGTGTGTCAGGGCTTAAGATAAGATAAGAATAAACTTTATTGTCCCACATGAAAAATTTGTCTTGGACAAACAGTGCTAAACATAGCAGCATTCGCATAATAAAAGCAGCACCAAAAAACTTAATAAATAAATAAGTTAATTAGTAATTAAACATTTGTTTCGCATAATAAAACTCCAGCAAACATTCAAGTACACAAAGATGTGGCTCCAGACCTTTTAAACTGCGCTGAGACCTTATTTAAAAGTGCAATAGATGTTGGGAGGAATGAGAGCTTATAGCAGTTTGTTTTACAGGGACTTGCTCTATACCGTCTCCCTGAGGATAATAACTCGTGCTCTGGAAAAAGGATATGGGATGGATCATTAACAATTTTATGAGCCTGATGAACAACATATTTCTCATATTTTGATTGGAGAGGCTGGTGCTCTTTGTTTCCTGTGATTTTCATGGCAGTTTTTTTACCAGTTTCTCAATCATCGATTTTGACCTCACTATAAGTAAAGCCAAACCAGGCTGCCATCCCATATCTAACCAAACTGTCAAGCACTGCATTATAAAAAATACCCATAACCTTAGAGCTCACTCCA
>VUQS01074816.1:13194-25406 GCA_015108495.1 Heterochromis multidens | reverse complement strand
CGTATTTTGATTTTTTTTTACCAGTTTCTCAATCTTTGATTTTGACTTTACTGTAAGTAAGCCAAACCAGGCTGCCATCCCATATCTAACCAAACTTTCAAGCACTGCATTATAAAAAATACCCATAACCTTAGAGCTCACTCCAAACAATCTAAGCCTACGAAGAAAATTGAGTCTTTAAGCTAATTTTTCACATTAAAAAAAAAAAAAAAAAATCAACATAACCTGCTCTATTGTACATCCATCAACAACCACTGGCTATGGATATATGTGCACATATACCCCTAGGGTCAAATATCATCTCTAGTTTTATCAGCATTCAAAATGAGAGTAAATATACTAAGCTCTGTCGTACCTGACAGGTGAGCCTCTGCTCTTCAGTGCTTTATAAAGCTCCATCCCCTGGTGCGGAGACACTCTCCTGTCTCTGCCTCCAAGCATCAGCAGCACTGGAGCTTTGATCTGCACACCATCGCACAACATTGTTAACACAGTGTAACAACAGACGAGTGACGTCTTCTGACTTTTATCATTTTGTTTAACCGCTGTAGATTCTTGTTTCTGTTTACCCACATTTTTGACTCAAAAAGATTTAAGAACATCGTTGAGGCACACTGTAAAAAAATCCTGTGTACACAAATGTAATGAGTGAATTTCTACAGGACAGACTACGAGACAGGTTATCACATGGTATTTTTTGTGTTTGTGTGTGTCTGACCTTGGCGGCATGTATGATGGGTGACTTCTGTAACATAGCAGCCAGGGCCTCAGCAGTGGGTATCTGGTCATATGAGTAGTGAAACCCAGCACTGGTGTAACGCCTGGAAATGCGGTAACAGAAAGCGTTACAGTATGAAGTGGATTTGATGTGTTTCTGCAGAACAAAAGCTGTCATCTGTCGATGAGTTGTTGCGTATCTGCGTGGATGTCTCACCAGTCCACTATATCACTGGTTCCCAATAGTGTAGCAGCATTAATGACAGGGTTCCTGGCTGCACACGCTCTGTAGGACTCTGGGTACTGACCGAGCAGGTGGCAGGCCAGGAAACCGCCGTGAGAACCACCTATCGCAGCCAAATGATCAGGGTCGAGGCTCGGGTCACGCTCCAGTGCAGTAAGCACAGCCCTCTGGGTAAAGACAGGAAGCCAGGTCAGATCATTTCCTTACATCTGCAGGGGTAACAGTGTGCTTTTGATAGAGCTACGTTTGTACATATGGTCAAATTTGGGAAAAATAATCATGTGCTTGTTATTCTGTTTCTCAGCCACTGACAAACTGTGCATCACTAGTGGTGAGGTTTTTTTTGCTGACCTCACTCTACCCTGGATTTAGGACCAGAAAAGACAAAAAGCCAGTACCTGCACGTCTTTTACATCCTGGCTCCCAATCTGACCGATTAGTGACAAAATGCTGTGCTGGCCAAACCCTGTGGATCCTCTGTAGTTCACTGGATAGAGGGGGAAAAACAGCTAAATCAAAACTGAAACATTAACAAAAAAAACAAAACAAAAACATAATTAAAAATATTAACCCTTTAAATCATCTTAAGAAAACAGCTTCTGCTGTTGAGTTCTGGCTGTCAGCTTATCATCTGCTCTCTCTGTTGTCAACATTATTATCCTCTGTCTCTGTACCTCCTTCAGCTGCTCCAAAACAATCATAAATTCAACAAACAATAAACTGGATTAAAATCATTATCCTACTTATATAATGCCAAGGTGAAGAATACACAGGGTTTTAGTAATATCAGATAATGTAATGTACTGTATAATTTAACTGTAATGAATGGGATCATCATGTGTTTTGGGATTTAAAACTGAATCTGATTCTTTCTAAAACCGCTCATATTTAGAATGACAAGAATCAGAGACGCACTGGGGCAGTTCACTGCTGAATGTGATGCTGCAGGGATGAGAATCAGCACCTCCAAGTCCGAGGCCACGCACCCTCACCCGGAGTGCCACAAGGGTGGCTGGGCTCTCCCTTAGTGATAGGGTGAGGAGTTCAGGCACTGAGGAGGGGCTCAGATTAGAGCTGCTAATCCTCCACATTGAAGGGAGCCAGTAGAGGTGGTTCAGGCATCTGATCAGGATGCCTCCTGGACACCTCCTAAACAAGGTGTTTCAGGCATGTCCTACCAGCAGGAGGCTCTGGGAAAGACCCAGGACACACCCGGAAGGAGGAGAGATTATCTCTCAGCTGGCCTGAAAACAACTTGATGTCCCCCCCAGATGAGCTGAGGTGGCTGGGGAGAGGGAGGTCTGGGCTTCTCTGCTTAGACTACTGCCCCTGTGACTGGACTCAGAAGTGGCAGAAAATGGATGGACGTATGGAGAATCAGAGAGCCAAGAGTACTTCATTGCTTAAGGTGTGTACTTTTATGTACTGTTTCATAATCGCTATTAACTGAGTAACCAAAAAACAAATGTACTAACTGCTGTGATTATAACAGATTATAAAGACAACCACCTAATGCAGTCTTTAGTTCTTTAGCTTAAATTAAATAGAATACACGGCATTTTCCGAAATTTTAAACTAATTTGTTTGCATTGCGAGCAAGCCTGACAAAAACTAAACAACAAATATATCTCACCCATGAGCACAGCGAAGCCGAGTTTAGCCAGCCCAGCAGTGGTGCAGTTCCACTCTGCAGGGAACTGAGAGTGAGGGCCACCTAGGGGAGCAAACAAAACCATAACAGAAAAAAGAATAAATAACCCATAAACTACACAGAAATAAAACAATAACACCAAAAATAAAAATGTTAAGTGAACACCGACCATGGATGAAGACCACCAGAGGTATCCTAGTTTCACAAAGGGGACGAGACGGTTTAACCAAGACAGCCCCAAAGTCTAAACCAGCTGCATAAGATAGAGACACAGAGAAAGTAAGAAGAGAATGGAGCTTAAACTCAAAAGTCTGAGGAGACACTGAAGGAGAAATTGAAAGCTCACGGTAGTCTGCGTTCTCCTCGTCTGATGGAGGAGTAACATCTAGAACTTTCCAGCTGAAGTCAAAGGTCATGACGGGCTTCTGCAGAGTTTGCCAGGATACAGCCTCACCTGTAGGTGGGACAAACCCCACCCTCTGCATGCACATCCATCCCCACAGAAACAAGTGACCAATAAACAGAAACATGTCAACAGCTGTATTGTAACAAAGTGCTGGTGTTGCATGTGTGTTTATATGTGGCGTTGCACTTTGTCTGACCAGAGTGGGAGGAGTGTTAGGGCTGGAGCAGCAGACCACCATCAGGTCTCTCTGGACTGTCAGCAGTTTCCAGCTGCCATAAACTTGGGAAGAAGAATCTGAGAGGTCTACAGAGGAAGAGGGCAAAACACAGAGACATAGACAGAGGTGAACACACAGGCACTTGACAGGGGTGAAACAAGCAGAGAGAAAGGTCTAGGTTACATTTTTTTTTAACATTGCGCTGATGTTAATTATACAGCTGATGATATATATGTGGTATATAAGATACTGTGACTATTTAGATTTAGATATTTAGATAGAAGGTTTTTGCCCCCTTTGGTACACATTGCTTGGTGCTTTGTACCTTTCTGTTCTCCCTTGTGCTCCTGGTGAAGATGAAACAATGGAGGAGGAGGAGGAGGAGGGAGAGGGAGAGGGAGAGGTTCAGAAAGAGAATCAGAAGGAGGAAGAGGTGGAGGAGGAAGGTGACATTCATAAGGCAGGGGAGGAACTGGAACCGGAAGAAAAGGAGAAGGCGGAGGTGGAAGAAAAGGGGACGGGGGAGTAGGAGAAACAGGAGGTGACAAATGGGAAAGAGAGGGGGAAACAGCTGGAGGGGGGACAAGAGGAGATGGGAGAGAACAGGAAGACCAACATGGGAAAGGAGGAGGGGGGAGCAGAGGAGAGAGGGGAGAAGGAGGTGGAGGAGGGAAAAGAAGTGATGGAGATGAGGACAGGAGAGACAGAGGAAGAGGAGGAGGTGGTGGAGGAGAGGATGGACTCTTACTATCAGAGAGGGAGGTGACTATCTTTGATCTTCTGTCAACTAGGAAGAGACCCTGAAAGAGAGAGACAAGAGAAGACTAAATGAGCCATGGAGAAGTGTGTGTGTGTGTGTGTGTGTGTGTGTGTGTGTGTGTAATGAGCACAACATTTTATAGGGAAAAAATATGACTTGTTTGAGTTCTGTGAGAGGACTGTGACAGAAAAATGTGTTTGTTACCTTCCAGTTCCTGCAGGCGCTGCTGAACATCACTTTCTGGCTGTCTGCAGACCAGCAGCAGGACGGCAGAGCTTCATATACACCTGCAAACTCACCTGGAACAGAAAGAGGTGGAGAGAAGTTAAACTATCTGCCCAGCTTCTCATTCTTTTCATCAGCTCATTTATCATTTGATTATCTGATCCAAATATAACATTGTATGAAACAGCACTTATTTCTGTTTATCATTAGCTAAATGCTCAAAATGACAATGCTAATATGTTACTATACACTCACAGGCCCCTTCATTAGTTACACCTTGCTAGTACCAGGTTGGACCTTCTTTTTGCCTTCAAAACGTATCAGCTGCACATCCATGATGAGCATCTCCCATTCCACCACATCCTAAAGGTGCTCTACTAGACTGGGATCTGGTGACTGTGAAGGCCATTAGAGTGAACTCACTGTCATGTTCAAGAAATCAGTCTGAGATTATTTCAATTTTGTTACATGACACATTATTTTGCTAGCCTCAGTTTGCTGTTCTTAGCTGACAAGAGTGGCACCCAGTGTGGTCTTCTGCTGCTGTAGCCCATCTGCTTCAAGTTCCATGTGTCATGTGTTCAGAGATGCTCTTCTGCATACCTTGACTGTACCGAGTGGTTATTTGAGTTACTGTTGCCTTCCTATCAGCTCAAAGCAGTCTGGCCTCTGACCTCTGGCATCAACAAGGCGTTTTCACCCAGAGAACTGCCACTCACTGGATATTTTCTCTTTTTCAAACCATTCTCTGTAAACCCTGGAGAAAGTTGTGTGGGAAAATCCCAGTACTGTCACAGCTACACTGTGTGGCTGCAGAGTGAGGACCCAAATGCAGGACTCGGAGATGAACTAAACTTAAATGACAGCTTTATTGCAGGAAATAACAAGAACCAAAATACAAACATAAACCTCTGGCATGGCAGGACATAAACCAGAAACTTGGAACTAGACACTAGGAAAAACCGTAGAACACACAGCGGGGTAAACATTTGACGACGACACAACAACGAACAAAGGAGAACTGAGGGTTTAAATACACACACGAGGTAATCAGGGAGCTGGAGAACACCAGGGAACACAGGTGAGATAAATCAGGGAGTAACGAGACAGAGGAAGTAAAACTGAACATAATGCACAACAAAAGAGGGACTATCAAAGTAAAGCAGGACACATAATACACACACTGAGACTCAGACACATGAACTTGACACTGGGGATAAATAAACATGGGGACATGACATGGGGAGAACAAGACAAACTACAGAGACAGGGCATGGAGGAAACAGACAGACATAGGGACACAACAGGGGAGACAGAGATACAAAAACAGAACGATCATAATAATAAATACATCTTCAAAGTCCAAACTCAAAACACTGGGTCACAGACCCAGGACCATGACAAGTACATCAAGAGTTTGTGAAATACTCAGACAATCAACAACCATGCCACATTCAAAGTCACTTAAATCACCTTTTTTATCCTCATTCTGATGCTCAGTTTGAGCTTCAGCTGATCATCTTGACCATGTCTACATGCTTAAATGCACTGAGTTGCTGCCATGTGATTGGCTGATTAGATATTTGTGGCTGATAACGAAGTGGCCAGTGAGCGTATAGCAGGTATGCTTTTAGTATAAAAGCCTATTGCGCAGTATGTCATAATAATGAATTTCTAGAAAATTCTGTCTCTGTATGTCATAAATAACACTTACGTTCTCCTAATGTATTAATCTTACTACGGGAGTTTTGAGTTTTTAAATCGCATAATAAAGAAATTACATCAGAATTTTGAAAAAATATTCTGTCATAGCTATAAGATTTTACATCATTCTAACTGACACTGACATGAGCCACTCTGCTAGCACGGTCAGAAAGTCTAACCTACCAGCCTGTGGTCTGCTGACAACATCCAGCAGTGTAGATGTTTTCTCACTCTTCAGGTCCAGCTGCGGAGAATCATCCACGAGTCAGTCAGCAGTCAGCCGTTAAGAGAAAGAACACACATAGACATGCACAAGAAACGATAGAGTTGCTTGAGGTGCAGAAGTCTCACTGACAGTTACAGGAATCGTTTGATTGCAGTGATTACCTCAAAAGGTTGTGCAACAAAATACTAAGTTAGGGGTACCATCATTTTTGTCTAGGCCTTTTCCATGAGTTTATTTTTTAAAATAATTCCGTTGAAGCATGGTTGAAAAGCAGTGTCTGACTTTCATTGCTTAACATTCATAGAATTTTTATTTATTATTACTTTTGTCAGATTAAAGTTATTTCTGTGACCACTGTGAGTTTTTCTTTCATTGACCGAAGGGTACCAACAATTTTGTCCACGTGTGTACATGAGCATGCATACAGCACCTGCTGCAGACTGAGGCACTGGTTGTGAGGACCGAACACTGCACCCTGCAGGTAGATCAACGTGGACCCGTCTGGACTCAGCCTGGGACTGGACACTGAAAGGTTTTCTCCCGACAGACGTTCTGGTTTGGAAGATGGAGCGCTAGCTGAGCAGAGCAAAGAGGGGCCAACTTTGATACATTAACAAACAAAGAGAATGCTCTTACCACAGTGTCCACGCAGGTCAATCTTGAACAAGGCTGACCTGAAAGAGTTAAGACAGACAGAGGCATAAAATGAGGAAGCAAAACAGCGACTGCTTTTGAATTTCTATATCGAAATCATATATTTGTCAGTCAAACTAACTACATTTTCTCTTCGTGGTGTCTGAAAACATAAACAAGTTTCAGCATCATTTTTCGCTTTTTCTGTTCAAATGCTGCTGTTTCAGGAAGCGTTTTCACTTGTTGTCAAAAATAAAGCAGCTCTATAACCTGCGGTTGGAGCAGAACTTCAGTCCAAGTCTGAAAGGTTCATGATACCAGCCAACAAAAAACACTGAGTGACTGCCGGGAGCCCACAGAGCCTGGAGACAAGCACATGCAAATGTACAGAAAAAAAAAGGACATCCTCTTGTTAGCACGCATCAAAATTACTAAAGATAAATCGATTCAGACGACGTAATTAAGTGCATGAATGGTTCAATGTTGTAAGCTTCTGCATCCTCACCTGTCCAGGTGAAACATCGGATGGAACACCCTCCAACACGGTGACCGCGCCGATCTGCAAATCCGCCACACAAATCGCTGGCTCGCTCCTATTGGCCAGGGCCTCTCCCCAGTCTTCACAGTACAAACTCCTGTCCTGATTGGGGACCGTAAAACCCAAAAACAGAACAAGAGACAAGCGCACAAACACTTTGCTGTAAGATCAATGAAACAACATGAGCATAATTTTCTGTGTTTGTGTAATAGCGCCCACAGAGAGTCAAAGTAGGGCCCCACCTCTCCCCAACACTCAGCCTCAACATCGGCTCCCCACAGGGATGTGTGCCGAGTCCCCTACTGTACACTCTCTATACACGACTGCACCCCCACCCACCCAAGCAACTCTATCGTGAAGTTCGCATATGACACGACAGTGGTCAGCCTCATCACAGGGGGAGATGAGTCTGCATACAGGGACGAGGTGGAGAAACTGGCATCATGGTGCAGCATAAACAACCTGGTCCTCAACACCACAAAAACCAAAGAGATAATAGTGGACTTCAGGAGAAGCAGATCTGACCCTCAGCCCATGTACATCAATGGGAAGTGTGTGGAGAGGGTCTGGGCCTGCACAGTGAAGCCCGCAACATCCTGAAGGACACATCCCACCCAGCACATCACCTGTTCCAGCTGTTACCCTCAGGAAGGTGGTACAGGACAATAAAAGCCAAAACAAACAGACTTAAAAACAGCACATATCCCAGGGCTGTTGCAATAATAAATAATAAATAATAAACAATAAATACCTGTGCAATATCCAACCTGTGCAATCAATACTGACTCAAGCACACACACCTACTGTATATGTACATATCTATTTTAATTTATATTTTTAGACTGTTTATACTGTATTTATTTATTGGAAATTCTTTTATTTTTATTTTTGCATTTTTGTGAATAGTTAGATTGCTTTCCTTGCTTTCTTTGCACTGAATGGGACAGCATATAATTTCGTTGTTTTTTTTGGCATAATGACAATAAAAGATTCTGATACCTTTCTCCATGCATATCCTGCATCCTGTGTTTCCGCTGATGCATTCTTGCTTTTCTCTGCTACATACAGCAGTTTGTTCTCACACTCCGACCACGACAGACAGCCAAACTGGGCTGAAAACACACACATGAGAATAAGTGTTTTGTTTTTTTTTTTAAAAACAGAAATACATGAATGCAGAACAATATAGTGGCACAATAGCCCCTCACTGATGCTTAGCTGTTTGTGGGTGATGATGCATCAGATTTTCCTTTTTGCTGGAAGAACCAAAAGTAAGTAAATAAATAATCATCCATCTCACCGTCGTCGTACACTCTGCCGTGTTTGTTAAGAGCAGTCAGGTTGAGGCATTTTCTGAGGCCGTGGCAGCTCCATATCTAAGCAGATACAACCATAAACAGGAGCCCATTAAGATGCTCAAACACCAGCGTCACAAAGGATGTCATGGTCCCTTTTTCTTACCTCGAGGAGCTGGTGACCACTCGTGTCTCTGATAACAGCTCTCAGGCCTTGAATGGGAGAGAATCCACTCAACAACCTAAAAAAACAGAAATTCAGACTAACTTAAGCCCAAGTGAGGACAGTTTGACCCAAACACAGGGATTCACTGCTTTTCTAATACACCTTTAACCACACTCTGCAGTTTTTCAGCTTTCTGAGACACCCTGGGGTGCACTTGTACATCACAGCAGCAGGCTGAGAAGTAAAACCACCTGAGATCAGTCAGTAGAGATTTTCAGCTGCTGTTAAGTGGTGGAATTTTTTTTTTTTTGCCAATCACTGAAGGTTTCCCATTACAAAATGTGCCAGGACTTTTTTTTTTAAATTATGGCCCAACTCACTCTCCAGACACAGCTACACACGGTCCTGGTGGCAGAAAAGTCCTGATGCTCTTGTGATTGTTGCTGTCCGAGATCAGAGTGAATTGCTGCAAGTAGCAGAGTCTGGAGCATCGGACCAGTTCGCTCTGACTCCACTCTGGATAACGACACAGTGAACATTTGGGTTTAATAAAGAAAAGTTAAATGTTAGAAATATGGATCTCTATTTGTCACAGAACAGAGAAAAATCACCTTCTACACCACATGTGTCTGCAGGGGATCCTGGCAGGAAATATAATAAGAGACAGTCTTGCCCCCAGATGAAACCAAAATATCTGTTAATTTTTTGCAATTATTATTTTAACTATTCAGTTACTTCAATTATTGTATTATTTATGGTTGCACTAGTTTCTCCAGTAGCTTTTCTCCCATGTGAGAACAAGGAGAAGGCGAGTAGAGTAAAGCTCTCTTGCAGTCAGCTTTACAATCCAGTTTAAAATGAACCAGTAGCATTCAGGCTAAATGGAATTCCCCCGACACAGATGGGTTTACGCTGCAAAGCCTTTTAAACACTTAAGACAAGGTCACTGCGCTTGTCTGTGAATGGCAGGTTGTCACAAAATCCAAACACGGCCCTCCACATAGAAATTTCTTCTCATTGCTCACACTGAAATGAAATCAAGAAGTGAGGAGGTCTTTTAATCTTTGGAGTTATGCGCTTGCTGATTCCAGTTAACATGCTTTTGAGAAGAGAGAAGCTGTCTAGACAACTACTGGACTTACTGCTAAAAAATAATTGGATTTCCGACATTCCCACAGGATTTCCCCACTGATCTTTCATCACTTACAGTTCAACTCCATAAACTGCCATATTAATGTGCAAATTAACAACTTCAAACGTGTGTCAAAACATGGCAAGATGTTCCAGTACTTCCTCCTCTTGTACCATCATCAGACCAAGATGTCAGATCACATTCAAGATCTTTTGACTAAGTGATCACGTTGGTATTAATCCACCCCACACCTACTCACTTATGTGCTTACTTCAACAACTGCTACTGAAAAGGAAGACCTCTTGAATGCATCTCACTGGGGTTAATCTCAAATGTAAACTCTGAGATTACACAATTAAATGGAGCCTACATGGAAAGCACTTTCTACTATAAAGCATATTTACTAATAATAAGTCTTTGTGGCAAATTCGTGTATTTGTTGTATTTAGAAAAGTTTCAGCTGTATGCATTTTATTTTTGGGTGAATACTGTGGAGGTTCAGGGTTTTAAGTTTGCTTTTTTTTTCTCATCCATTTCAATGCAGAGAAAATAAATTAGCTGACATTAATTAATTAATAATAACGATCATCATCATCATCATCATCATCATCACTGCACACATGGGGGAGAGACAGAGACAGAGGTCGCTCACCTGCTGTCACTGTGTAGATCCGGAGCTCTTGGAGCTGCTCCTCCCTCACATGGGCTAAAACAGGCGCAGGGAGGCCGCTCACTTCTCCGTACACCCCGGTTATTTGTCTGGGCTCCATCAGACTCTGTCGTAGTTCACATCAACCCTTAAACGCTAAAACTACCACAGTCGGTGCAGTCTGCTGCACATTCATGCATCGTGCATTACCGTTACAGCGTTTCCTCGGTGAAAACTATATGAAGTCTAGTGTTAAAAGCACCGACAAGCGCGATTTAGTGCAGTTCGACTCGCGAATTTATCTACAGAACTCTGTTAATGACTATATATCGAAGAGAAGAATCATTACAGCACCAGCGCCTCCATGTTGAATTCATAAATGGGCGATACCACTTTGGTTCAGGTTGGGGAGGGGGGTGTAGTTGACCAAAATGACCGCAGAGAGGCAGCAGAGATTCGTGGCCTGCAATTCCAGGAGCTTGTATATTCTTAGTGGAAGTGCGAACATATTTCTTGAAATTGAAATTATTGTTAAGACTTACTGTTATCTGTTCATTTGCACCTGTTTGTTGTTACTTACTTTTTGGATTTTGGCAGCATGAAATGTGTAAATGTGAAAGCAAATTGGTGGGCAGCATAACTGCAGTGTATTCATTGTGTGTTCAATTCAATTCTATTCTATTCTATTTATATAGCGCCAAATAACAACAAATGTCGCCTCAAGGCGCTTTATATTGTAAGATATATTGTAAGTACAATAATACAGAAAAACCCCAACAATCAGATGATTCTCTATGAGCAAGCACTTGGCGACAGTGGGAAGGGAAAACTCCCTTTTAACAGGAAGAAATCTCCAGAAGAACCAGGCTCAGGGAGGGGCATCCATCTGCCGCGACTGGTTGGGGTTGAGGAGAGGAAGACAGGACAAAAGACACACTGTGGGAGAGAGCTAGAGATTAATAATAACTCATTCTAAGATTATTCACTCTAAAAACACACTGAAAGCAGCAAGGAGGTGTTTTCTGTTTGTCTGAAAAAAACAGACTAAACTCAACTGTGCAGTCGCTGTGTCCTGTGTTTGAAATATTCTTCTTCTTAAATGCAACTAAAGCTCCAAATTACAATAATTTTATATTAGCCCATATTTAGGTTTTTCATGTAAAGCATCTGTGCTCATACGGACATTTTCTTCACATTTGCGCCACTTGCTGATGTGCTTGATGAGCCACTAAATCTCCTCTCCTCTCTAATTTTATGAACTTAAGAGAAAACAGAGTGCTTAAATTCTCTTTATTTCATCTGTTCCATTTTTTGTCCAGGTGCCCAAACACCAGAAGCACTGATAGGAAAGTTTGGTGAGGCTATAATATTATAAACTTGATTGGGGGTCAATCCTGTTGGCTATAACCCTTTAAAAATGTGTAGAAAGTTTCAAACTTAGCAGTCAGCTGAAAAAAAAAAATGAAGGTGCAATTGTGACACTATGATCAGGAGCATGCCAAATTTTCAATCCTGACCCTACTGTTTAAAAAAAAAAAAAAAAAAAAAAAAAAAAAAAAAAAAAAAAAAAAAAAAAAAAAAAAAAAAAAATATAATAATATAATAAAATAAAAAAAAAAAAAAAAATACCAAAAAAAAAAAATTTTTTA
>VUQS01074816.1:0-13174 GCA_015108495.1 Heterochromis multidens | reverse complement strand
AAAACAACAAAAAAAAAAAAAAAAAAAAAAAAAAAAAAAAAAAAAAAAAAAGCGTCGCCAAACTCATCTAATCAGCAGCTCTGATTAGTGGTGTGTATGTTATTAACATTTCATAAACATGTTCACTGTATCTAAAGTACATACACATGGATGGAGTCACCAACCAGCAACAAAAATACAAGAGAAAAAGGCAGCTTTTTCTTGCCATCTTTATCCAATAATTCTGTCTGTAAACACATTTTAGCATTTTTTTTTTTTTTTTAAAAGTCTTAAAAACCCGCACACATTACAGCCCCTTTAATAAATATTCAAATACAATTCTTCACTAGAAATGGTTAAAATGAAATACAATTCCAAAAAAATATGAACACAAACATGACAATATTACCTCTTTGATTTATTTGTTTTTAAATTAGGCATCTTCATGTTTAAGTGTTTTTATTTTCAGGGTTAAATTAATTTGCAGTAAAACACACCCACACACAAACACCACACACATTTTCCTTTAGGTTGCATTGTTTGTAAAATCTGTTTCTGGTTTGGCAGCTGAAATGTAGAGGCAGAGTTTTTCTAGAATACTTCCTTGGCTCTTTTCATATTAGTTCATTCTTGAATATAAAGATTAAGATGCTAAACAGGACCTACTGCATGTGGGGAAAAGGCAACAAAATGTAAAATACTTGCCCGACCTGTCACATGACAGGGAAGCAGATTGAGCTGAGTATCCAAAAAAGCATCAGCACCAGAGGTGGTTTCTACATCCGAGATTTTACTTTTTCTCTGCATTTGTACTGAAATTAGCCATTTTAATCCCACATAAAAGAAGTTTCACGGCTCATGTTCACTGTGAAGCATCAGAAATGCTATGGCAGCAAAGCCAGTGCCTGCTTTGAGAGAACATTAGGACTTATCCTCTGCAAACTGAGAATAAATGCTGGCCACCTTGAATTTGGAAAATGAAACTGCATGTGAAGAGCACAAGTGGAAAAAAACCCTGTTTGCTGAGTGTATGTTTGTGAAGAGCTGAAGGCATCATGTTATATCCATCGCAGCCAAAGGAATTCCTCGATTTCTTCATCATCTCAAACATCATCGTCCTCTTACATGACATCGGCACGTTTGTCCCTGACCTTGTTCCTCTGTTTAGTTCTGGCTTTGAAGGCAGCTGAGTTGAAAAGATGCTGTTTAAGACAGATAAAAGCAAGGTTGTAATCACAAACACCTGTCACTTCAAACTTTTTTTTTTCTTTCACAAGGATGAGAACAAAAATACTCAAAAAGGGAGAGATCAAATCATTCCAGCTGAAGCTGCTGTTACCTTCTCAAACCGTGAGATCTTGTTGGTTTTGACTGTAGCATCCAGGATGAGTGGGGGGCCAAGGCCAAAGATGTCTCTCAGTAGTGGGTTGAACTGCACCAAAACAAAAAATAAAATACAGTAAAGTTAACAGCCTGAGCTGATGAAAAAACTGATTTTGCTGTACTGCATTTATGCTGTGCAGACAAATCAGGAGGTTGTGAAATAAATCTGTGTTTAAGCTTATAAAATGCACTAATTAATAAAAGACGCTACTTTCAGCTGCTCCCTTGGCACAAGGGGTCACCACAGCGGGGAGCTCCGCATGTTTGGTTTGACAGTTTTATGCCAGATGCCCTTCCTGACGCAACCCCAAAGAGAATTTGTGTCTCCAGCTGGAATCAAACCAGCGACCACTACACCATTAGCAGCACTATTCAGTAAAAGTACTTTTTGCAGTCTCCTGTGTTGCAAAAACAGTTTAAAACCTTCTTAAATGATCTAAAACTAATACTAAACAAATGCTATGACTGTGTCCAAAACATCTGAACATGGAGTTGAACTAGAGATGGGCTGTACCTAATGTAATTCCAATCTATATCACAAGATGGTGCAGTGACTCAGCGTAACCAGGTAAGTTATTAGGGTCACATTTGTATTTACAGTGGAGGCCTGTAGAAAACCACCTGAAGAAACAGATATTTAAAAAGACATGGCAAAAACACACCTACCAGGTAATAATGCTACACCTGGTGGTGAAAGTTGGGTTAAAAAAAAAAAAAAATTAAAATTAAAAAAATAAATAAAAGGGGGTAAATACAAAAAGTATCTTAACCATCCAATACAAAAATATTAAACTTACCAAATTAAGTACAACATTATGCCTACCAAAGGCATAGTATCTCATTCTACTGGATTTTTTTCAGTGAAGTGGCACTTTAAATACTGGATCATTGAATTCAGTGCATCATTTCTTAGCTTATTTCTCCAGAATAAACCTAACAGAGGCAGCGGGATTTGCCCACACGAGTGGATCGTGTGTAGGTGTGCTCATTGTGTGCCGACTGGCATATCCTCCACAAAAAAAAAAAAAAATTACATTTGGTATCCTCACAGCCTGCTGGCTGAGCAGGCAGTACCAGTCTTCCTACTCAACTTCAGGTTTTTGTTTAATGCCGTCCATGCAAGATGTGACAGAAGACACGACTAAAGAGACAGAAGACCTGCAGTAAATGAGACCGTATAAAAACAAGCAAGCCCACTTCAGTGATCAATGCGATATGCAGATAAAAGCATTTCGTTCCATTTCCTCACCTGTAGATGGTGTCTGACTCCAGACTCGAGGATCTCTTTGAAGGCGTCGTAGATTCTTCTCCTCATCCAGCTGTCAATGTAAACGTTTTCCACTCCAAACCTGATTTTCTCTTCTGTGGTGAAGTCCTCGTTCTGGAGAGAGAGATAAGACGTTAGAAGCTCAGAAGGGGAAAGTGACGTTGAAGTAAGCTCTTCAGCCAGTTAATACAGAACATCAGGCACCTAAATTACTTCTTTCAGTGTTAACAGTTTTAATATCAGACAACATACCTCTATGTAATGCAGCACCTCTCTGAAGATGGAGCGTTGTTTCCTTCTGTCGTTCTTTGCTCTGTGTTTGTTGCCGTCTGTGGCTAAACTCTTCAGGCATTCACAGAGACTTTCACTGTCCTCCACCTCAAACTCCTGCAGATATCCACACACAAACGACAAAGATGTAGTACATTCAAAAGTGGGTGTTGCTCGTAATCTGTTCTGCTCGTACAGGTGTGTACCTCATCAATCTCTCGTCCTAGCTCCACCAGCAGGGCGATGGTCTCTCCTACCGCGATTCTGTAGTTCACGTCACTGCTCTGAAGACACGCCTGCAGTTTAGGGAGGTGACTACAGTGAGAAAGAGGCAAAGAATTACAGTTAGGTACACCGCTAGTTACTACTGCTTAACAAATCTCAACTCAAATTCTTAAACTAAGTCCACGTCAGAACCAACAGAAGACATCAGAAGATGTTAATGCCTAATATGATCAGATGAAGAGTTTACAGCTTGTTTTACTCACTGGCTGAGCAGCACAGTCAGTCTAGAAGTGGGACAGAGGGTGACCAGCAGCGACCAGGCCTGCAGGGCGGCAGTGTGGAGACCTGGACTTCCGGGTTTCGGTGTGGGCAGCACTCCCTCTCCGTTAGGGTACGAAGACATGAACACACTCTCCAGAAGAGCCAATGACTTGATCAAGTCCTGTGAAGGGGTAACCAGGGATGGGAATATCAATGCATAACAGCACAAAGGTAATGTAATTACAGCTATTAATAAAAATCAAAAATGTATTTTTGATTTATTTTAGTAGGTTTTTTTTTTATATTCTGAAAAAGTGCAGCATATACTTTTTTCATGAATTACAAATTGTTCTCACCTCTCCATCTTCAGCAGATGAGACATAGCAGCACATCCCCAGAGCCCTAGCACACTTAACGGACACACAGATGCAAGAACAGTCAAACTAACAGACAGTGACACTTAATGTGAGATCCTAACACAATCTGGGCTTATTTAGAATCTAAATAATCAGGATAACATTCGAGCAGTGCACTATGACGATCAAATGTGTGCTGTTGTTGCAAGAGAACAGATGCTACTCACTTCATCTGTCAGTGGCAAAAACCTTTTTGGCTCATTTACAGACCAATATCATCATAACCCCTGCACACCAGAGTGGTAGTTGTTAATGTCAGTGAGCCCTCAAGGGTCTTCCAAATACTGTGTAGCATGTTTGTTTCCAAAACACTGGGCAGAAAGCAGCAGTTGACAGAGGTGTTGCGACAAAATGTCAAAGCTGCAACCCTGGAAGGCCTCGCCAATTCTCCTCAAATGGGAAGCTCGGGTTAAAAAAGTGGATTGGCTCAAAACCACAGCAACCCAATGTGTCACATCTTCAAAATGAGTTTTCCTTTAATAATTAAATGAACTTCTGAGCCGTGACTCAACTGAACTGCTACACAATAACAGACGTGAGTGTTTTTGGTCAGTAGGGTGGGAGAGGTGCACTTCAGAGTTTGCATTTGACTTGTTTTGCGAAGTTATTGTTCTTTAACCTGGCTCCTTTATGATCCAACTTTACCCCTGAAAACCATCCCAAATCCAAATTTGCATGCAAGTCCACGCAAGTTTGATCACTCACACTCTGGCGAGCTGCTATGCTGGCACTGTTGTCACTCAAGGTGGCAGTGAAGAGTGGGCGAAGCATTCTGAAGCCCTCCTCCACCTCGTCTCCGCCCCCCAGCTGGATGCAGAGTAGAGCAAAAACTGTGGCTGACGCCGCCTTCTCCTCTCCACTGCCTGGACACACGAGGAGAAAAGAAAACAGAAAAGTTTATCAGTACCTTACAGTACATTACTTGTCGTGCTGCTGTTTCACCTTTAAGAGATTTTTTTTTTCCAGCTCCAGATAAATCTTTAATGCTCCTGGTATGAACTTGAACAAAGTGGTATCAACAAGTTCGCAGAAAGCAAGCTAAACTGAATCAACGCACACCCATGCAACTTGTTTCGTACCTTTTCTGAGGCTCCTTTCCAGGCAGTCACTGATAGTGAGGCGCCTCTCTGTCAGGAAGTCACACAGCACTCTGGAGGAGAAGGCCTGTCGCAACGACTCAAGGGCTGCTAGACGAGTCTTTGCACTGAGAGACGAGGAAGAAAAGACAATAAAGTGAGTGTTGGAGCAATTTTTATTTATTTATCTTTTTTTGCAGTCAACAGCGCCATTGCACCTTCATTTTGCATTCCTGACATTTCTTGATTGGGTGCAGCCAAAACAACATAAAATAAAATTTTAAAAATAAAACAACCTCTCACCTCTTATCTGTCAGGTTGTCTATACACTGTTTGAGTTTGTCTTCTGTTTCTTCCTGGGCAGTCTGCTCATCCACCTGCTCACTTCCTGTGTTGGACCAATCAACACACAAAACTGATAAACTGATTGACGACTGTATAAAAAGGTAACCATTTCATGTTTCCACCAAAGATTCTGGCTATCTTGGCTATTAACCAGAATCAAGCTTAAATTACTATAAAGTTAAATGACTGAGAAAGAATTGCTAAACTATAAAACACAGATCTTTTAGTGGTGAATCAACTGGGGGGGGGTCTTCTGCTCTTCAATCAGAAAATAATTTATGCCCTAATCCAAACTGAATCGTGTAGTATCTGCATTTCTGTACAAACCTGTGCCCTCTTCCAACACTGAGGTGCCCTCACTGGCACTGCTATAGTGGCTGAGAACGTCCGACATCAGCTCATCATCGCTGGCTGCTGACTCTCCCTTTACTCCATTTTTAGCACCTAGAGACGGAAAAAGCAAAATGATGAGAAGAACAGAGCAAGAGGATTTATTTTTGCAAGATGGATGGCAATTTATACATTTATACTTTGGGTCTAACATAAGTTCTTTTGGTTCTAAAATCACAACAGAAGTTAGCACAAAATTTTTTGTATAGTGCAAGCCATTATTACATCTGCTTCTTAACCTTAAAGGAGATTTCAAATCAGCAGTTATGGACGACACTGAGGATCTCTCATGTCAGGGATAGGGAGAACTTAGACGTTCACTGCCAGCAGATTGTATGTTGTTGTCAGTCAGAGTACCAAAAACAAAAACAGTGAATAATGGACATCAGGTCCAAAATATATTTTAAAGTTTCCAAACAGGAGCCTTAGTCGTCAAAAAATGGCCACAATCACTGCTTATTGTTTAGTTGAGAAAAAAATGATGATGCCCACTGTATGTTTCCAAAAAAGGTGATTTAATACTTACGGCCTATTAAAGTTTTCACAGAGCACAAACACTTTCACTATAAGTGGTCCATTTCCAATCATATGCAAAAACAAACATAAAAACCATCACTGTCAACCGAAACCTGTTCTGCCATCTTCCAAGGCAGCAGAACGTGTTAAGTAACCCATCCATTATATTACCTCTGTCAGCACAACTTCCTCATAGTGTAAAACTTGCCAAACCAACGGAAACAAACCCCTACACATACATTATTCCATTATTAACAGGGAGTGGACAAACTAGCACAAACACCACAATGCTGTTAAATTCAGTGGAACAAAATTCAATGCTAAATGTTTAAGTCTGACTTAAGCAGTCAGAATAGTTGTATTTGTACGTTCCTGGTATAACAGAGGAGAAAACTGTTTAAGCACTTAACAGACATGGTTTTTTAATACTAGTTAAATTTTTTAAAATGGCCTTTAGTCTGCTCCACTTTAGGCATCCTTATATAAAGACGCCTAAAATGAGACACTTCCCCAAAACTTGTGGAAGTGGATAGAAAAAAAATGCAGAAGCTGCCCAAAATTAACCAGAATTTGGCTGGAGGCTGTCTACCAGCAGGTTCAAGGAAGCTGACTGTAGGCTCACTCAGCTGTGCTGCCTCTTTACACCTTTGGTCTACTTTTACAAATACACACACGCTCAATTGTCATCTGCAAACTTCCTCACTGAGCCGAATCCATCATGCTTTGCTGTCACTCTCGCCCACACAAGGAAGCCGACGCTTTCTTGGTTAATAATTGAGGTTCAATTCAGGTTTATTTATATAGCACAAAATCACAACAATAGTCACCTCGAGGCACTTTTTACTGGAATGGAAAGACCCTAAAGCATTCTGGAGAAAATCCCATCACTCAGGCGACCCCTTTTGTGCAAGAACTTTGTGACAGTGGGAAGGAAAAACTCCCTTTTAACAGGAAGAAACCTCCAGCAGAACCAGGCTCAGGGAGGGGCAGCCATCTGCTGCAACCAGTTGGGAGTGAGGGAGGGAAAAAAGAAGAAATAGAGGGGAAAAAAAAAACAAACGGGGATGGTTAGGGCTTACTTGATTCAGCCGTTACTATAAGCTTTATCAAAAAGGAAAGTTTTGAGTCTAATATTAAAACTAGAAAGGGTTTCTATCTCCTAAATCCAAACTGGGAGCTGGGTCCGATAGCTGCTTCCCATTCAACTTTTAGAAACTCTAGGAACCACAAGTAAGCCTGCAGTCTGACAGCGAAGTGCTCTATTAGGATAATATAGTACTATGAGGTCTCTAACCACAGGAAACACCAGATAACAGGAGGATTTTCCATTAGGTATTGCTTCAACATCTTTTACTCGTTTATTAGTACCAGATGTTCTTTTTCCACACAGCCCTGCTATGTGTGCATGAGAAGAGGCAAGAGTGGGGCAAGCAGAGCTAAGCTAACACTCCTGCTGGCTCAGGACTTTCTACTGTTGGTGGGATTACTGAAGACCAGTGGGGCCATTCATTTATTCATTCATTCAGTGTGTACGATCCAGAATGGTCAGACTGTGTGTGCGAGTATGCGTGCGTTTATGTGTTCATGTCGAGGTCAAACGGGACAGCCGGGGTAACCCAAAGGTCACCAGTGTTGCAGCAATTCAAAATAGGAAACATTATTCCATTCTGACACAAAAACACAGTAAATATGACAACTTTATTAGCATATTTTGCAATATTTTTGAGTCGTTTCCACCTGTGTTCCCAGAGAATATATTCATAGACAACCAGGACCATATTTGAGTTCAGAGTAAAGTTCAGCCATTTGACAGGAGCAGACTCAGTAGTGGAGTCATTGTTGTGAAAATCTTCAATTTCACCCTTCCTTTACAATGCAACAGTGAAGCATTCAGAGTTTGTTATCTGTAGCCACAAGTCAAACACTGCTTAATTCCTTCTCTATCATAGATGATTAATGTCTATCCATCATTTAAAGGCTCTGGAAAGAGTACCACCAACGACTACACTCAATGTTTAGGAATGTAGTCTCATTGTTCCTGCTGCTTCTGAAATACACATTAAATGTCTCTACCAAGAATTGGTTCATGGTTCCTAGCAACAGCTGGTTTCCATTTAATAGTTAATAATTATAGAACCCTTTTATAATTAATGGTGAAGAAACTGTGCATGTAAGCAGATACAGGAAGTAAATGTAAATTCAGAGAAAAACAATGATTTGAACGGCGTCCCGACAAATGCGCTTTCCTTATGTGAAATTCTGATTTCTATGACAGCCTGTGACTCTCTCAGTCACAAACATACTGCTGGTAGCTGAGATAACACACTCTGTGGGCCAATATCAGTCAGCAGTTTCCCAGTCACCATCCTTGAACTGCTGGTCACTTCACTGGTTACACAGAGCTACACACCTTCCTACGCAGGCCTGCCCACGCACAGTTATGTGAAGTGTGAGCTCCCTGCCACGACTCACGTGTCCTCTCGGCTTTGCCACTTTATGCTTACATAGCAGTCACTCACACGGCCCCAGCAGTCAGCGGGCCACTGGGAAATAAGGCTCTGCTGACAGATTCGAGCCAAGGGGGAGGGAGCTTTTAAAGAACCCACAGGCTATAGATGGAAGACACAGGACTCCAACGGCTAAATTAACTTGCATTCTCCCCACAAGCACTTTGCCAAGTGTCCCTATGGATCACTACCCCTACAGCTGCAGAACTCAAGCAACACAGCTTATATTTGGACATCAATTTTTCCTCACCATTGCATTTGTTCTTATTTTATGCTGTAAAGATACAATCAACACACTTCTAAAACTGCAAGCCCTGCTTGAACTCATCCAGAAACAGGCCTTGAAGCAAACTTGAAGTGCTGCAGGAAATTACTGTATAAATCTATATCTATAATCTGCAAATCTACATCTTGCTGTCTGTCATTTTCAGCAAGTTCCAGTCTGTTGGTTGTGTTCGACAAAAACGACTCTTTTCAGGGTCTCAAATGATCTATTTCTACTGGAATATGTAGGAGAATATTCTGTACTGGTACTGCTGGTTGTCAGTGCTCCTTTCTCCATTGTGGGACATTTATTGCTTGAGAGGCTAAGGCAGCTGTAGGAGCTTGTCTTCATATCTGTCTCATAGGACTTTCTCAATTATTTCTCATAATTATCCATCATCAACTGAATAACGTATGTGGTGTTCTCCCAAGGTTGTGCCCTGGGCCCCATGCCGTTAGCACTGCACTTGCTGTCTCTCAGGCAAATAAGTCATTAAGGGTTTTTAAACTGTATATTGCCAGCTTAGGACAGTTTTAGTCTGAAAATGATTCAAAACACTGTACTACTGAATTGCCTGAACCGTACAAAAGATTGGATTTTCTAAAGCTAAATACTGACAATACACACAGTTCTTATTCCTGCCCCTGTTGGCCTCTTCCCAAAGATAATGAAATGTTTTGCCTCCATCTTCCTTTGTTAGGACTGTTCTCTGTACTCTAGGCTTCTTCCTTTAGCCACGCTTTGACTTTTGACAAGCATGTAAATTGCTTGGTTTCCTCATGTTTCTACCAGCCAAGAAACATTGCTGAACTGAGGCTCATAGTGTCCATACCTTTAAATCCTGTTATCCAGCATTAAATTATAACAACTTTGCAAATTTAACCTGAAATTCCCGTCCATCATCCTGTACATCAAAGATTGCAGAACGTTGCAGGTTTCAAAGTAAGCTCAAGCGATAATTAACGCGTTGATTGTAATAGGTGTTAATAATGGACACGTGACAGCAGGTTAGGGACTGCCACAAAGAGCAATGTGACTTTAACTCTATGTCCACAATGTCACGCTGGCCTGACATTGCGACTATGTCATGTGTAAACACAGGAAACAACAGGTAATTGTTTATGGTAGCAGTGCGGGTAAAAAAGAAGAGAAATTTCAGCTCAAACTCTCAATCAGAGCAAATGGTGATAAAGCAAGAATGATTTAAAAAAAAAAAAAAACAACACCTGTAAGTGGAGCAGGCTGGGTGGATGAAAAGGTCAAATGTGACTAGACTTCATTCATGCTTCTGTAATGTCTGTGTTTTAATCTCGGCTTGAAGCCGGGACAAACGCATGGTGTTCAAGTGTGACGTGCACACGAAGAATGACAACATTCAGATAAACGGTGATGCGAAACCTGTCAGTTACATTAAAGTGAGCAGTCCGGGCAGGCAATGTACGCAGGAGGAAGAGTGCAATTGGAAAAACAGAAAAACAGGCTGGACTATTTGGTTTATTACATGCACTGTCATGAGGTTCAAGAGCTTCTGCACAAAGTTAGAGCCGGACGGGAAGCTGAGGTCAGGGGTCAAGAGTCAGAAGAGTTACCTTTGAGTGACGCCTTAGTGGACAGATGCAGCTGAAGAACCTCCTGACGGAGAGAGCCTGGACATGATGGAATGAATGGATGATTGAATTAATAAGACTGTATTTAAATACAGAGAGGAAGAACAGTGGACAGATTCATGAATGAATGGAAAGATGAATGGAAACGTGAGCAGCACATTTCAATGCATTAAATTCTGTATTGCAGCTTCTTTTCTTGTTGTTGTTGCACAGTTAATAATGCATCACTGACACAGCTTTAACACCATATTGCAGCAGACTAACTACTTTGGTTTGTGAATTTCTTTGTGTCCCCTCTTCTCAATCTTTGGAAGTCTGTCTTAATGCATGTGTAAATGATCTTGGGAGAATAACTCTGTTAATACAGAAGTCTTCAGACAACCATTAAAAATGCATCAAGCTTTCTCGGACAGCTCCTATTAAGAGTCTCAGATTTGGTTTAGTATCAATGTCAAGCAAATGCAGACTGCACTAAGCTTTAGCACCGACTATAACCCACATGGATGCAAAACAACTCACATGCTAAAGTTAGAGGAGCAACAGGCTGCCTGTCTGTTAGCGTCCATGCCATATGGCAAAAATACCCCTACTGTAAACTGCTAGTCTTTCTTACAAGTGTATCGACCGAGCTGTCCACCCTGTAGCAACACTTCTACTCTCTTATCTGACAGATATTCCCGCTGCAATGTAAGTTAGCATGGCTGCTATTGCTACTTACCCGGCTTGCCGGAGCCACGTTTCCCCATCTTACTCCGCGGCATTTCGAGCAGCAGCTTTGATCCTCCACTTCACAACAAAGCCAGCTGAGGTTGGCTAGCTCAAGGATTTCAACGGCTGGCGTGAAAACAGCAGCAGCAGCAGCAGCAGCAGCAAACGCCTGTCCTAGGTTTTTACGAGGGTTGGGTTAAAAAGCCACCTTCCTTCGTGTTGACGCTCTGGTTATCGCTGGCTAGCGTCCGTTACGAACACCAACCGCCACCACGTTCCGTAACTTTTCGCTTTCTTCACTGTGTGAATAAATAGTTGTCCGGTGGCGGAAAAGTGGCTCTCTTCAGCTGTTCTCACAGTGTATTATCTGTGATTGTCCCCGGGTAACCTATGCCTAATACTAGGATAAGATGGTAAGTATTTTTCAAAGTGTTTGGGACGGAGTTTTGAGCACGCTGTAGTCGCCAAGTCCACCATCTTCCCCTCAGTAGCTACTGAACAAACCGGCAGCCGGGGTTGCCAGGTTTGTTCATTTTACGTCCCTCGTTTCCGGTTATGTGTAAAGCCAACGTCACGCATCGTAGAGGAAGCTCCTTTGTAGGACTTACGCTTAACTAAATTGAGTCATGCAAATTTTTTTTTATTAGGGTTTGAAGGTCTGGTATTTTTCATACCAAACAGCTCATTTTTAATTGTAATATTTTATTCAAAGGTGTGAGCCATGGATTGAATTTTGTCAAAACAAACCGATCCCTCCGGAGTCATGCTTGGAAATGAACATTTTACCAATGTAATCTTGAATTTAAATGATTTACTGAATCTAATTTGGATATTTGAACTAGTGAAAGTGAAGTAAAATATAAATTGTATAAGAATAAATGGTCAACTATATTGAAATTACAGAAGAAGGGATATTATAATAAAAAATTGGAAGATAGTAAAAATAATATTCAAGCAACTTGGAAAGTAATTAATGATATTATTCAGAACAGATGTTGTGATTATAAATTTCCAAGTTATTTTTTAAAATAGTGATAATGTCACAGTGGAAAGTGTAAAAAATGTTGTTGAAGATTTCAATACATTTTTTGTGAGTATAGGTACAACTTTGGCTAGTAAAATTATGGTCCCAAATGATAAAAAAGATTTCTTTAACTATTTGGTTAAGGATAATATGAACTCTATGTTCCTTGGTAAAGTAAATGAAAGTGATATAATTGAAATTGTAAAGAAATTAAAAACTAAAAGATCAACTGATATAAATTTTATAGATACAGTAATTATAAAAGAAGTTATTGAGGTTATTGTAAAACCTTTGACATATATATGTAATCTGTCTTTTCAAAAAGGAGTTTTTCCTAATAATATGAAATTAGCTAAGATAATTCCAATTTTTAAAAATGGAGATAAGCATCGTATGGATAATTATAGACCAGTATCCCTCCTTCCTCAGTTTTCGAAAATATTAAAGAAATTATTTGTGAAACAACTGGATCTGTTTATTGATAAATATAAAATATTGGACGAGCATCAGTATGGTTTTCGGAGAAATAGAACTACTACTTATGCTGTAATGGAGATGGTCGAAGAAATAACAGAAGCCATTGAAAATGATGAGTACTCTGTTGGTATTTATCTTGATCTACAGAAAGCTTTTGATACAGTAGATCATAGTCAGTTATTAAGGAAATTAGAAAGATATGGGATCAGAGGTATAGCCTATACCTGGTTGAAAAGCTATTTAGAAAATAGACAACAATGTGTGCAAATTAATGACATTTTGTCTGAATTTAGAAAGGTTCAATGTGGGGTACCTCAAGGATCTGTGATTGGTCCAAAACTCTTCATACTTTACATTAATGATATTTGTAATATTAGTAAATTGTTAAAATTTGTTATTTTTGCAGATGATACAAATTTATTTTGTTCTGGGAAAAATTTAAAAGATCTCTTGTATAC
>VUQS01074810.1:0-19937 GCA_015108495.1 Heterochromis multidens | reverse complement strand
TTATATAAAAAAAAAAAAAAAAAATAAAAGTTTTAAACAAAAAAAAAAAAAAAAAAAAAAAAATTATATATATATACATATATATATATATTGTGGATAAGGCAGCGCAAGCAGTGTTGTGAGATATTTTGAGTTGTCAAACAAAGCTGTAACTAATAGGTTAAATAATGGCTTCATTCTATTTCAGTATTCCAGTTCCAGGGAGATAATAACCACCTAATGCTTCTGACAATGACCACAGCTTTCACCACTGTTACTAGCTGCACAGGTGCTTTCCCTGCAATGACAACACCTAATGGATAAAAGACTGTTAACGAGGAATTTTGAGTTTGTTTATATGTATCCATGTGTGACAACAGGGCAAGCAGTCAAAAATTCAAGTGTCTCTCTGGAAACAATTTGAAATAGTGCTTATCTCTGTTAATGAACTCTTAAGCAATGTTTAACTTCAGTTGCAGTCTCTTGAGGAGCCCCTTAAACACTTGATTAGAGTTTAGGAATGTGAAATAAAGATTTCTTTGTGAGTTAAGTCTTGCGTGGGATGAGGAACCTCAAACAGTGTAATATAGTTCAATCGGTAATGCACTCCTGGACTGAGTACATGTTAAGAAATTAAATTATGTAAAGAGGTGTACAGTTGGTGAACCTAGTTAGAACTATATATATACACATATATATTTATTTCTCATGACAAATTGAGTCTAGAGTGCAATCTGAAGTTCTTTCACACATACAGATTTCCACAGCTTTAACCATTAGTCAGTGTTTATTCATGTTCCTTTTTTTTATTTTGAAAAGTAGATGCATTAATTAATGATGGCTGCAAGGTTTCAATATAATAGCATATCAGGTAACTTAATGGAACTGTACCATCATGAATTCCAAATGTGTGTATCCTACTGTGATATTAAAAAAAAAAAAAAAAGGTTTATCTGCTAGACATATAGAATGACGAGGAGCTTTCAGTTCTGTGAGATATAATGAGGATTGGAAATGTTTGGACAATGACACAATTTTCATAATTTTTCATGCAGTTGAAGTGCAGACTCTCAGCATTAATTCAAGGGGTTTGGAAAATACTACATTCACTGTTAATGAATTACAGCCATCTTTTTTGTAAATTCTTCTGACTTAATGCAACTGATGTTAACCAAAAACAAATCATATGTGAAGAGTGTTGTAGAGTTGTGTCTGCACTGGAAAGCAACACAAATACCATATTCAAGTGCCTGAAAAGACACAACAAACTGCAGTAATTAATGTATAAAGGGCAAGAAAAACAATGCAATGGTAGCTAACATGAACTGTCTTAACATCAGCTCAGACGCCCATAAAAAGCGAGCCTGTACAGTGTGTCAGCGTATCCACTCAGTTCACAAAGATGCACTGAAATCATCAATAACACATAAAATGATTGTGATCATCATTTTGGCAATAATCTTGCAGCTCTATCTAGAACCCATGGACATAATTTTAAAAATCCTTTACTGTCCTTTGCTGCAGCTATCTTCAGTTACTGTTTGTTGCCTTAGGTTTGTCTCCAGAAAATGAAACTCATGCTCAAGTAATCTGAGATCAGATGTTCGACTGGGGCTTTGCAGAATACTTGTCACAATCTGCAGAGTATGCAGATGACATGGAGTGTTAAGATTGAGGACCCAAAATGTAGACACGGGAGGCAGGCAGGATTTAACAGAAAGCAAGCCACTTAGTTTGGCTGTTCCAAAAGTCCACAAAGCAAAACATGAAGTCAACAAAAAGTAATGCAAAACTAAATCCACATGGGGGCATGGGGAGAAAAAAAAACACATTGGGCAGGTTTAAAGGCACAAAGAGACAAAGACTGAGGGGAAGACAGCACTATTTATACACAAAGGGTAATCAAGGAAAGTGGAGGGTAAAGAGCAACAGCTGAAGACAATTAAGACAATGAGACAAGAAGAGTGGAAGGAAAACTAAACCCATAGCCCAGGAGACAAATGATTCAACCTAACAAAAACCTTAAAAAACACAAAGATCATGGGATCATGACAATACTTAACTTCTTTACTTTCAAAAATGCATAGCTTGCTTTTACAGTATGTTATATGGTATTGTTCAAATGCACTTTGAAGTGCTGTCCAGTCACGTACCATGAAGAGTCACAAGCCTTCTTCATATTTTTTTTTTTATTCCTGTCATGATGTTACAGGTTAGTTTTTAGACAAAGCCTAATATGGCCTTCCTATTTTTGAAGCAGATGAATGATTTGCACAATGATTTGTGGTGGGCCCTCTGTATTTACTCTTGTGAATTCCTCTCTTTATGGCAGGATAATGATATGCCTACTTCTTGGAAAGTGTTCTGCATTTTCCTGGAAGGTTTGAAGAGGTTTTTCTTTGCCATAAGGATCCTGCAATCATCCACCAATTTTGTCTTCACATTTTTGACATGCAAGACTTTTTATGTTCCAAAGTTTTCTGTATGTGTGTATGTGTGTGTGTGTGTGTGTGTGTGTGTGTGTTTCAGAATATACCAAACTGTTTGGCCACTTGTAATGTTCCTGCTCTCTCTGTTGGATTTGTTTTCTTTTTGCTGTCTAACAATGGCCTTCTTTATATGAAGAGCTGTCTTCACTGCATGTTGTGGGTTCCCAGAAAGAGCTTCCAAATACAGTGCTACATTGGAAGCAACTCCAGTCCTTTGACCTGCTTCATTCATAAAAAAAAAAAAAATGATAACATAATATAGAATTATTAGTGCTACAGAAAAAAAAAAGCCAGGCACAGGCAGGAGTTTTTGTCATGGTCCCTGGGTCCTTGACCCAGGATTTTGAGTTTCTTTGTATTTCTGTATTATGAAATGATCATGCTGTAGTTCCTTAGTTCTCATTGTTAAGCTCTTTGTGTTTTAGTTCTTTGGTATCCTTTTATGAGAGGTTGATGCTCGGTATCTGTGTTTCTTAGTTTGGGTTCTTTGTGTATCTAGTTCTTGGCTCCTTGTGTTTCCATGCTAGTTCCCGGTCATGCTCAGTCTCTCTCTCTCTTGCTCCCTCGCTCTGTCTCTCGCCCGCTCTCTCTCTCTTACTCCCTCGCTCTGTCTCTCGCCCTCTCTCTCTCTTGCTCTCTCGCTCCCTGTGTTTAGCCCACGTGTCTTGTCAGTATTATTGTGTTCAGGTGTGTCCATTCTGCCCTAATTCCCTCTGTGTATTTAGTGTCTCTGTCTGCCCTTGCTCCTTGTCGTGTCCTCCATTAAGCGTGTCTGTTTTGCCGTCTGTGTTAGCGTTCCAGTTTCCCAGTCAGTCTCGTTCAGCTCTCTGTATTCTCCTCGTTAGTTTTTGCTCTTGTTTTTTGTCACCGTTTTCTCCAGTACACTAAAGTTGTGTTTTTGAGTTTATCCTGTTTCCGGAGTCCTGCATCTGGGTCCACTCTGTCTGCCACACACCTCCCCGTTACATGACAGAAGGACACGACCACTACAATGGACCCCACGGACTCTAATCTGCTCTCTGTGGAGATCGCCGCTCAGCTCCAGGATTACTCCCAGCATGTCTTCAACACCAAGGATGACTATCAGAGGCTAACACAGCTTGCCTTCTTTTGTGGATTTTTTTGATGCCAATCCCAGGCTTCTTTCGATTCCGGAAGTTGCAGCGCTGGCCTCTTCTGTGAAACAACTCAGGAACAATTTACAATATAAACTGTTTGGCATAATCACACCACCATCTCTTCAGCCCGTCAATTCCTCATCGCCAGCGTTGCAACTCACCTGTCAGCCGTCTCCACACCTTCCATCTAAGCAAGCAGTTTCCACTCTTCTCCATGGAGTTGATCTCCATGACCTCTGAATGGTTGATTAGGTAACCCAGGAAGTGTAGCTGGCTCTTCCTGAAGGAGCACTTCTCTTGGTTGAGCTTTAGGCCAGCTAACTCAGTGCAATGCAGCACCTTCTAAAGTCAAGCATTGTTTTGTTCCATGGTGGCCCCATAGACCAGCATGTCATCCATGAAGGGCTCTACGCCCTCATGGCCCTCTAGAGTCTCCAGCATCTTCCGTTGGAAGATCTCAGGTGCACTTCATATATGCCAAAAGGTAGCCTCTTAAAGCAGTGCCTGCAAAACAGTGTTATGAATGTTGTCAGTTTACAGCTGTTGGGATGCAGAGGAATCTGCCAGTATCCACTGGCACCATAAAGGGAGGAGGACACCTTTGCACCACTTATCTCAGAGGTTATTTCATCAGGGGTAGGTAGGATGCAGCGCTGTCCTTTAACTGACTTCTTTAGTTTTCTCAGATCGACGCAGATCCTGGCTCTGGCTGTGTTCTTTTTAGAACCGGTACCATGGGAGCACACCATTCGGTAGGTTATGTCACCCGCTTAATGACACCATTGTTCTCCATCCTTTGTAGTTCCTCTTTCACTTTCTGCAGCTTGGGAAAAGGTACATAGCACGCAAAGTGCACACCACATGGTACGGCATCATGTCTTTACTGGATTTTGACTGGTTCAGTTTTTAGAGTGCCATGCTCGCCATAAGGCTGCTGATATACACTGGTTTTGTGCATCGCTTCGTCTACTTGCCTCACCAGGTTCATCCTCACCGACAGGTAATGGCTGAGTAGGTTGTTGACTCTGTGTCCACTGACTATATAGAATTTAAATGAATAGTCTTTGCTTTTGTATCTTACTGTGACACTGAAGCAGCTGAGAACAGCTCTCTTCCTGGGCTGTCTAGAGGGAGGTGAGATGGTTCTAATTTTCTTCCAGGGGTGAGAGTGTGTGGAATGTGTCTTAGTTTATGACAATGACTTCAGTTCCCGTGTCAATCTTAAATTCTACTGGGATTGAATCTACATGTAGCTGCACAGTCCATGCTTCACTTTTCTCATTCACATCAAACACTGAACCTAGAAAATATGAGGTCTGCCCACCCTTGTCAGTCTCAGTGACCTCATTCACTGACCTGCTGTACCAACACACTCTGGCCCAGTGTCCCATTTTGTGACAATTGTGATATGTAGCTTTCATTTCAGGGCACTTTTCATCTCTGCTACGCTGTGTCTTGCCACATTTACCACATTTCTTTTCACTTTCCCCCCATTTTCTGTCTGCACATGACTGCCTTGTTGTTGTTGTGTGGCTTCCAGTTTTGTTTTTTTCAGTTTATGCTGCACCTCCAGCATCAATCCCTCCGAGTCTCCTTGCAGGCTCACCTCTACTGCGACCTCCTCCGATTGTCTAATGGTCTGTATCATATGTGCCAATGTGAGTTTCTCCATCAGCTGTATGAATGGATGTTTTCATCTTTACATGCACCAAACTCACAGTGCTCTGATAGATTGTACAGGATTGTACAAAGTAGCTTAGAGTGCACACATTTGACCTGATAAGTTAGACCTTACATCACATCTGAGGACATAGTTTTAAAAATAAAAACCTATGTCCTCATATGGGGACAGTGGGTTTAATTTACAACATAACTAAATAAAGTCAGCATTGTTTTACAAAGAATAAAACACATAATTGAGCAGAATGCAGTATATAAGGTGCAGAAAAGCCAAAATGAAATTTCCCCTAATGGGTCTCAGTAGGATAGAGAAGAGAATGACTTTTTGCACCAGACTGCTTTATTATGAAGGTAAATTTTGCATTTTAACATGGAAGTCTATGGGGATTGGCTTGCTTCTGGAACCAGCCTCAAGCTGAGGAATTACCATTTTTGATACTTCATCCACCAAAGGTTCCCAAATAGTCAGCACTGCTGCCTTGTACGCCAGCCAGTTGTAGGTGAATCCTCTCCAAGAACATCCATAATTACATCACTGTATAGTACCATTTTCAGGGGAGGACCCAGCTGGTTTGATGTATATTTTTATTTCAACTGCTTGGCAGTTTATTGTAGTGCTGACTTTGTACAGCTCTATTAATCTCATTTTCTTCTTTCAGTGTTGGTGAAACTGCATTTTCTTTTCCTTTAATCTTCCATAGCTGCCTCAAATCAGAAATGACAAATTAGCAAGACAGCATGTGCTGCTTTTCAACACTCATAGTCACATGTGTATTCGCATTGTTGGTTTAGCAGTTCAAATCACTTATGATAAAGAACTGATGGTGCAAACAGCCCCTGGAGCAATAATAAAGACTTTGCCTTTCTTAGTTTTACCTCAATTCTTGTGTGATTCTTTGTGTCTGAGTCTTTGTTTAAACTAGAAATGTTAAAACTGCAATAGAGCTGTCAAACTGTGGAGCTGTCACCAGTCTAAAAAGCAACAGTCTGAATCCAGATGACCATGCTGGTTTGACAGGTCTATTGTGGGAGGTTTACAAGCTCATATTGGCACTTGACTGAAGTCCACAGGCAGTCTCATATTTGTATGAGTTGCACAAAGGCATTGTATGAAAGAAATACAAGGTAGCCATATGAATGATTCCATGTATTGTTTTACACTTAAAAATTATTTCTGAAGAGGGTTAAGATTTAACTTGTATTTCACTCTGATGTGCATTTTAATGTAAATTTTTTCTCTAGCAATGTTTTTAAAAACAAAATGACTACACAGAAAAGAACTGAATGTAGATATTATGTTTATTTTCATGTCACTATAGCAGTCCTCAACACCTAAATCAACATACAGTATAGCATGTTGCAGACAGAACAGTAGGCAGGGTAAATGCTGCATTTCTCAGAGTATATGTCACTGTTATATCAAAGTAATCAACTTCTTATTTAAATGTATATATTTCTTGTCCATTTAGAACTTACATTTGAAACACACTTCAAAAGCACACATCACCAGTACCGTCCCTCCCACTGCATTTTCACACTTAGATACAGTCATCTTGTCCAAAATGGAGCCCTTCTCAATGAGCAGTGTGACCACTGAGGTCATTTGTAACAATTGATTAGTACAAGGTCAACACTGAGTGGGTGCAATTCTATTGAAGGGTCTACTTATCTAAACATTACAGCATTAAAAGAATCAATGCTGTGAGCACCAAAAGCTAAATTCTAATGACCGAGCAAATCAAAAACAGAAGAACCTGCATGGCTCAAATACCAACAAGTAAGAAAAAACAGCAGATTTTATCACTCAAACTGTAACAGAATTTGAGTGATTACACAATGTGTGCATTTAATTAATTTCATATACAGTAATCTGGTGATAAATAGATAGATACATACACTATATTGCCAAAAGTATTCACTCGTCTGCCTTCACACATATATGAACTTGAATGACATCCCATTCTTAATCCATAGGGTTTATTATGATGTTGGCCCACCCTTTGCAGCTAGAACAGCTTCAACTCTTCTGGGAAGGCTTTCCACAAGGTTTAGGAGTGTGTTTATGGGAATTTTTGACCATTCTTCCAGAAGCACATTTGTGAGGTCAGACACTGACGTTGGATGAAGCCAGATGAAGGCCTGACTCGCAGTCTCCACTCTACTTCATCCCAAAGGTGTTCTATCAGATTGACATCAGGACTCTGTGCAGGCCAGTCACGTTCTTCCACACCAAACTCGCTCATCCATACCTTTATGGACCTTGCTTTGTGCACTGGTGCGCAGTCATGTTGGAGCAGGAAGGGGCCATCCCCAAACTGTTCCCACAAAGTTGGGAGCATGAAATTGTCCAAAATGTCTTGGTATGCTGAAGCATTAAGAGTTCATTTCACTGGAACTAAGGGGCCAAGCCCAACTCCTGAAAAACAACCTCACACCATAATCCCCCCTCCACCAAACTTTACATTTGGCACAATACAGTCAGATAAGTAACGTTCTCCTGGCAACCATCAAACCCAGACTCATCCATCGGCTTGCCAGATGGAGAAGCGTGATTTGTCACTCCAGAGAACATGTCTCCACTGCTCTAGAGTCCAGTGGTTGCGTGCTTTACACCACTGTATCCAACGCTTTGCATTGCACTTGGTGACATAAGGCTTGGATGCAGCTGCTCGGCCATGGAAACTCATTCCATGAAGCTCTCTATTCTTGACCTAATCTGAAGGCCACATGAAGTTTGGAGGTCTGTAGCTACTGACTCTGCAGAAAGTTGGTGCACTATGTGTCTTTGTGTCTATGTGTCTCAGCGTCCGCTGACCCCACTCTGAGATTTTACGTGGCCTACCACTTCGTGGCTGAGTTGCTGTCGCTCCCAATTGCTTCCACTTTGTTATAATACCACCAACAGTTGACTGTGGAATATTTAGTAGTGAGGAAATTTCACAAGTGGACTTGTTGCACAGGTGGCACCCTACCATGCTGGAATTCACTGAGCTCCTGAGAGCGACCCATTCTTTCACAAATGTTTGTAGAAGCAGTCTGTATGCCTAGGTGCTTGATTTTATACACCTGTGGCCATGGAAGTGATTGAAACACCTGAATTCAATGATTCGAATGAGTGAGTGAATACTTTTGGCAATAGTGTACTTGTCTGTGTAGTATATCTATTTATATTATAGCCTAGTGTAGGTTAACACTAAATTTACTCGAAAGTGTGTAATTTGAATAAAAAGTCCCTCATTTTCAATTGACTTTAGTCCTATTTTACACAGCATTAAAACCACTGGCAGATGAAGTGAGTAACATTGATTATTTAGTTTCAAGGCAGTGTTCGACTGGGAAACCTCAGGTCTTAAAATTCATATGGATGTCATGCTGACCCATGCCACCCACCTAAACTCTGTTGCAGATCAAACCTAACCTTCATGGCAAACTACTTCTGGGTGGTAGCAGAATCCCCCAGGAGGACAGTTTGCCCATCCAGTCTGGAAACACTCAGGAACAATGGCATTTGAATAATGCGCCTGAACAAGCCCAGCGCACAGAGGCCCGACTCGGAAACCATCAGGTCCTAAAGGATCTTCTGCTGACATCACAGTGCTAAACACCCCCAGAGGTCCAATCTATGCCCTGATGGGTCAGAGTTGTTTTGATGACTCAAGGTGTGAAATGTTTGATTCAGCTGGGTGTTATGAGTTTGCTGCAGCTTGATTCACACCTATTGACTGTTCCCCAGTCAGGCTCAATGCTTTTGTATTTTTTTAAAAACTCAAAGCCTTTTCAATATTATTATAGTTCTGTGAAGAAGAGCCAACTATGTAACCCTCACCCCACTTTCCAAAAAAAAAAAAAAAAATCCCAATTGAAAATTGTTTATCTAACACAGTACACACTGTTGTGATAATAGTCTGGAAAATGTAACCAGAAAAGAATAATGGCAATTGGCAGAACTGCAATACAGCTGTGTGGTGCACACAAAAGGAGTGGGGTGAATTTGGTTTGATTTCATTTTAGAGAAGAAAATAAATAGAAAACAATAAATAGTGATGTGTACATAAATGTTATCAGGTACACGACTGATTGCAAAAGTACTACAAAGGGTTCCAGATCAGAATAAGACAAGAAAACCAATTAATGCTTTCCTGCGCTGGAAAAATTTGTTAGATAATTTTAAAGGTTCTTTATAATTGTTTAATTATTTTTAAGTTATTTATTTAATTATTTTAATTTATTTAATTTAATGGTTGGTCATCAGGAGAAAAGTTTGGCACAGAAAATTCTGAACAGCAAGTGAAAACACAGACTGGACTGTCATCAAAAGTATAGATAGTGGTTGTGTCCTTTCAATTCCTTTTACTAGAAACTGTCATGTTGCATATGGGGCTGTAATTGTTCATTACTAACCATGCCACCTGCACAATTTTCAAGGCCATTTAGAAACCACCTGGGAGGAGAAAACCAAGCATCAACCTTTAGGGCTGAAAAATGAAGCCAACTCAGAAGAGACAGAAGCTGCAGTTCATCAAATTGTCATGCTAGCTCCAAAAGCTGCAATATGCCTGACTTTACAGCAGAAAACAAACATGGTTAAAAACTGATTTTCCCCTGATAGCCAGTTTCATTAAAACTTGTATGGGGGCATTTTTTTTTAAACTTATCTATTTAATTTTTATTAAAAGCATACAGTTTGCATTATTGGGGGCATTGTGAATGTTCAACAGGCAGCTGTTTTCTATGCTTCACCTAAGCTACTTTGATTCACTGTGCTGGACCTCTTGCCTGAATTTGTGGTACTGAGGCCTTTTGGAGCATTTAATACAATTATTTGACAAATAATATGGGTTTCTTTCTCCTATTTGCAGCAAATTAAATTCTAGTATTTTCTTAGTTTGTTACATAGCCCTTAATTGCAGGTATATGGTGATATGTGATAAGTTACACACTAAAAAAGGTTCCCTCTCATTCAGTCATGATTACATCTGGCAATGGCGATCTCTTCTTATTGTTGTTGAGTGTAGCCAGTGGTTTGCACCTTGTTGTAAACTCTCTGTTGTTGCATTCATGAAGGTGTCTCTTGATTGTAGACACCTACCACATCTGGAGTGTTGACTGGTTGACTTGGTTAGATGTGGTTAAGTTGTTTTAGTTGCTTTAGTTGTCTTCTGTGGTCCTTCAGGTCTTTTCAGGTCTTTTGATGTTACTGAGCTGGCCAGTGTATTCATTCTTTTTAAGAAAGTACTAAATGTTGATCTGGCCACTCCTAAAGTTTATTTTATCTCTCTGGTAGGTATTGTGGTTTTGAAGTCTAATGATGATGATGGCCTCCTTCACTTGCATTAACATCTATTTGGACCTCATATTGAGAGTTCCAGTGAAAAGCTACCAAAATTTAAAACCTGGAATTAATGCAAGATCTCTTTTCTTGTTATGGAGTAACAAGGGAACAGGTCTCACCTGGCCATGAACTGCTTGTCAGTCAATTGACTAATTACTTTTGAGCTACTGAAAATGGAGTACTATATATAAAAATAGTTGTAATCCCTAAACAGTTAATGCAATACTTTTGTTGAACCCCCTGAATTAAAGCTGAGAGTCTGCACTTCAGTTGGAACTTGTGTTTCATTTAAAATCAACTGTAGTGGTATACAGACGCAAATGTACAAAAAAAAGAAGTGTTATTTTCCAAATAGTTATGGACCTCACGTAACGTCTGTGCTGAAAGATGTGATTTTTTTTAATGATGTAGCCACAGGAAGTTCAAAAATGTCACAGAAAGAAAGCCAAAATTTTAAATCAGTATCTATAAATAATGAAAAAGTTGTTGTCGTAGGGCTGGCTGTGTGCGGGCAGAGTGAGGACCCAAATGCAGGACTCAGAGAACAAACTGAACTTAAAGGGCAGCTTTATTGCTGAAGTGAAGCAAAAACAAAACACAAACTCAAATCCCTGGCAGGGCAGGGCAAAAACCAGGAACTAGGAATACAAGGAGCGCTAGGGAACACAGAGACAGAAACACACAGCCAGGAGGAGGGATGACGACAACATGACAAGGAACTGAGGAAAACTGAGGGTATAAATACACACAAGAGGATAATCAGACAAGTGGGGACAGCTGGGAACACAACAGGGACAAATCAGGAGTAACGAGGGACAGGAAGCAAAACTGAACATAATTCGCAGGAACTGTCAAAGTAAAACAGGAAGTGGCTTAACACTGAGACACAGACTAAGACACGAGGACTTGACACTGGGAAAGGTTAACTAAGACACTGAGAGGTACTGAGAGAGAGATGGGGCACGAGAGGGAGAGAGAGACACAGAGAGAGGGGGAACGAGAGGGAGACATTGGGAGAGGGCACGAGAGGGAGACATTGGGAGAGGGCACGAGAAGGAGAGAGACACTGAGTAACAGAGGGCACGAGAGGGAGACAGGAGGATAAATGCAAAAACATTACACAACAAGTCCACAAAACTCAAAACACTGGGTCAATCGGACCCAGGACCATGATAGTTGTAAGCATTATCATCAATATTTTAATTATTATTATTATCATGTTCTCCTCTGTGAATCGCTACCTTATCATGGTGGAGGGGTTTGTGTGTCCCCAGGATCCCAGGGGCTATGTTGTCGGGGGGCTTTTGCCCCCTGGTAGGATCTCCCATGGCAAATTAGTCCTGGGGGAGGGACCAGACAAAGAGTGATTCAGAAGAACCTTATGAGTTTAAGATCAAGGGAACAGTTTACCCTGCCTGGGATAGGGTTACCGGGGCCCCGCCCTGGAGACAGGCCTGGGGAGGGTACTCTCGAGAACGCCTGGTGGCTGGGCCTTAGCCCATGGGACCCTAAGAAGGGTGGCTGGCCTCTCCCTTAGAGGTAGAGTGAAGAGTTCAGCCATCTGGAAGGGGTCAGAGTAGAGCCGCTACTCCTCCACATCAAAAGGAGCCACTTGAGGTGGTTCAGGCATCTGACAAGGATGCCTCCTGGGTGCCTTCTGTGGGAGGTGTTCCGGGCATGTCCCACCGGGAGGAGGCCCCGAGGAAGACCCAGGACACGCGGGAGAGATTATATCTCTCAGCTGGCCTGGGAACACCTTAGTGTTCCCCCGGATAAGCTGAAGGAGGTGGCCGGGGTGAGGGAGGTCTGGGCTTCTCTGCTTAGGCTGCTGCCCCCGTGACCCACTTTGGTTTATCTTGGGCAGATTTTTACCACCATGGAATTATATTATTGAGGCAATAGCATTGATTAATTGATTTAGAAACTGGAATTATTTACAGACAGTGACTGAGACCAAAAAGTGAGATTCAATAAATCAGTGGTGTGCAGTGACTTTTACAGAAAGGCAAGCAGAAACGATGAAGAAAAATGTCCATTTGTTTAAGATTGAGCTTACATTCTGTTTAATTTACAGTAATGCATCAAAATTCTGCATCATAATCTGTACTGTGAGGATCATGCATGTCTAAAGTAAACAGCTGTTAATGGGCTCAGAAAACAGGCCTACACCTTGATTTAAAAAAGTATTTTAAATATATTTATAAAATTTTAAGCTGAATTTAAAGGCTCGAGTAGTGTATGACAAAGGTGGTATATTAGCAAAATAGTTGATTAAACTTAGGGAATTCAGTCAACCAAGTGATTTCTTACACATGGTAATCTGAAAGTGCTGGTTGAGCCTGCACCTGTTTAACTTGCCTGTTTAATTGACCAAACATAGCACAAAGTGATGTCTGCTCTCCATCATCAAGGCTTTCTTTGTTAACTTGCTAAAGGAGTTACTAAAAACTTCTTCACACTACACTCCTACTCCTGTACATCACACATGTTGGCCACAGTGGTTAGCAAGACAAAACTTATCTGTTACGATAAATCACAGAAGCTTATGTACTTGCTAATGCTACCTCTGTTTCCACAAATGCATGAATCATAACTGATCTCAGACCAGTGAAAGTAGAGCCAATGGCAGCTTGCCTCCGCTAGGAGGAGGAGGCGGCAGGACCATAATTTTTCCATCAAGCACCAGCGGTTTATCTACAATGCACATGAGCAAAACAACCAGAAAAAGCTGCTGGCTTTGCCGATTGATGATCTCAAAGCAGTGTTAACAGGATATGACATAATGCTGCCCCCCTATGGAGTCCAATGGAATCATAGTAAAGCTGAGTTAATCCTGCTTCCAGAGACAATAGTCAACTGTGCCACAAGAGGGCAGCAATTTAAAGGCGCTTTATGACATGGCTATTTGAGATGAAAGAGATCGCTTTCACTTTGGTATGTTTTGACTGGTATCAGTTTTTAGATGTCACTAGATAACCACTGCTTCCCTTGCTTGCCCCGACGAAACACCACTGCAGTAAATATTGATCTGTGTCATAAGTGTTTTGTATTTGAATTGTATGAGAATGATGTTCTGCAATGTCATCAAAAGAGTCAGCACAATATTTTTATGGTCTGTAGCTAGATGAGTGGGATTTGAATAAAACATCAAGAGCTGTTTTTTCTCCTCTCTTCTTATTTGATTTTCTTGTTTAATAATTGTATAAACAAAAACTATGAAAGTCAGATGGGCCTGCCTCAGTTGCTTCTGTTTTGCTCTGGTAAAATCTCCTTCTGAAAGCAACTTTATCTGCACTTACATCTACATATTTGCCAGGCACAGACAGCTGACCTTGTTGACCTAAGGAGTCTTGTCTGCCCAGGCAAAGAGAGCTATTCTCTCCTTCTATCATCTTCATTATTAGCAGGGCCCATGGCGTAAATTGTGCTTTGCATAGCTGATGAAGGTCAGGCAGAATGTGAATAATGTTGATCAGCCCAGGGGTGAGCTGAGGCAAAAAGAGGAGGACAAGAAAGTTTGTGATTGGTTGGATGAGGTTTCTGGCACAAAGAGTCTTTAAAATGAATTGTCAAACGAACCGGGTCTGTGGTTAATTTAACACTTTTTTTTAATCTAAAAAGTTGTAAAGGAAGGAGAGCAGTGTAAGAAATCAAATCCATGAGGTGGTTATCAGTGAGATAAGGCTGAGAATCTATATTTAAAACATGAGTAGCATATAAGCACCCTTTAAGCATTCAATCCATACTGACTCCAGCCTCAGTTTGAATTCTCCTTCCTCAGATATGTTCCCCTGTTGGCAGTACAAAGGAGCTGAGAGCAAGGGGAAGGACAAACTTTTAGGTCCTAGGGATGCAATACAATCAAAACCAGAAATTTGGAAAGCTATAAATGACTATTTTGTACACATTCTCTCTTTTGCAGTAGCAACTGTGCAGCGAAATAGGGGAGATGAGTGTTGAGTGTATAAAACAATTAAAATAAAATAAAAAAAATACAGAGTATTATCTTACTCCTAGTGCCTAAACCAGCCTAACCCATTATATAACCCAACCTGTAGAATTCCCATAAAGTCAAAGCCATCTAGAGTGTCACACATTGATTCATGTCAGTTTTTACTCATATTTTGTTATATTTTCTTTACAAATAGGTGTTTATAATATACAGTAGGCACATAAGCTTTATATGACTTACATAGCTGTCAGTGGAAATTGTAATTAATTTAGTACAGGGGTGTCAAAACCGCAGCTCCAGAGCCACACATGGCTCTTTTGCCCAGCTCCAAAGGCTCCCTATGGCTTTTGCAAAAACCTAGATGAATATAATTATTATTCGCTTAATTTTGCTGAACCTCAAATGTGGTAGCTAGAATGAATGTACATATAAATAGCTAGTATTGAGTCCCCTAAGTTATGGATTACATATCCAAAAATAATAGAAAAATAGGGAATTTAACAATGCATGAACACATTTGTTTGCCTCATTCAAAATAATCAAAATAAAATTGAAACTTTACTATTATTTGTTGACTTTTACTATACTTCAAGCTATTCTGCTCATTTTTTTTTTATTATCAAAGTAGGCTCCTTTTAATTTGTTTCATTTGCACAAAAGTGGCCTGCATAGCTTTACAGCTACTCTATGTTCCACTGTATCTGTGTCACTTTCATTAAGATAAACTCAGAGAAGATAAGATATATTTTAATTATCCCAAAGTTGGGAAATTGTTTTGTTACAGGATGCAAAAAAAAAAAAAAAGTTAACCACAACAAACAAATAGCTTTAATATACAGGCTTTATAAGGCTCAGAGATGTTTTGTGGCTCATTATAAAATATTTGGGTCAAAAATTGCTTAAAAATGGCTCTGTTTAGTGGGATGAGGAAAAGTGACTTGAATGAGTCAAATTCTGGGCACAAACCATAAACCAATTAATCAGATCAGGCCTCTCTGGCAGAGTGAGTCGGGAAAACTAAGAATATTATAAGGAATAAATTCTCAATTACTTCAGTAATTGATAAAGTATCTCTAATAAAACATTCTTATTTCTTTCATGAAATATGTCAGAATGTTGATTTCCATATGACAGCACTGAATTTCTTTCGAAATGTAAATTTTTCAAATGATCAAAATGTAACCTTTACAACAACAAGCTCTGAGAAATTGGTCTCCTAATAAGAAGAAAAGTGTCTGCTGTTTTACAAAAAGTCTCAAAAACTGTAAACTTGTTTACAGCCAAGAGAAAAAAATTCATCAAGGAACAGAAGAATATGCATGAAAAAAGTCAGGGTGGAGTAATGTCTCAATGTAAATGTCAGATTTTAACCCCAGAAACTACAGTTTGTTTCATAAGGAAACCAGTCATAACCATAGCATTGTCCATTCATAAAATGAATTTATCTTCCAGACTTGCAAAGCCACCATGCACTAAAATCCTAAAATTGAACCTGTTGATTCTGAAAAGCCGCGACCCTGAATTGGATAAGCGGAAGAGAATGGATGAATGGATGGATGGATTCTGAAAAGATTCTGACCAGCTGTATGAGTTTAGTTTGTCAGAACATACAGTAGATTACTTTTATCATTAAAGATTATAAACAACTCTTGAGATGCCTGAAGTCCCATTTTTTAGTACTTTTACTCTCCTCAAAGTCCTCCATAGACACAACAGTGGGTTCTGACTGTTTCTTGTAGATATCACAGGCTCTTCTGGGATGAGGTGTACTCCACATTAGAGATACTATTGTGTGTTCCTGGGTCATGTCTTCCATGATATTACTTCATCGTCCTCTACATTATCATCTTTGAAAAGGGTATCCTGTTCCCAGGCTTTGCCACTAAGAAAATTCTGGTATGAAATGGGTATCATTATGCAAAATTTGTAAACCTCAGAGGTGATTCTGTTTAGAAATACCTGAAGATTTTTTTAATTTAAGTGACTTGCTTTGTTGTTAACACAGAAAGAAAGAAATGGCATTGAGCTGCCAATGCACGTCTCTTTATATGAGTATTCAACCATGTCATCATCCCTCTACATTATTCTGTAGAGGAATACGTGATGTTCCCGGTCTCCTGCACAAACACATTTTTTCCATTTCTCTCTCTTTTTTCTTTCTTTTGAAGAGGACTGTGGCTGTCAGTGGTGTGGTCAGCTGCACTGAAAAGGAAATATCTAGGATATACCACAATTTGGAAGGACATAGCTTCTTTACAAAGCAATCACTCTGCTTTTATGGATGTAATAGTCATTGCAATGCACTCATTGTAATAACTTCTTACTGAATACACAGAGTCAAGTCATGGAATGTAGATGAGGCCATAGATGTCACCAAAGTCCAGAATACTTAGGAATGTAGCCTGTGCAAGCATTTTTCTAAGTGCTACCCTAAGGAGCACCCTATTTTGATTAAAAGAACACATGCATGGTGTGACTATAGGTATTCTTCATTACACAGTTCAAAATGAAAACAGTTAGCAGGAAATAAGAGAAATAATGAAAACTCTTGGCTTTCCAATATCTACATCATTCTCTTGAGTACCCATGTCCAGACAGAGCAAGCGGCTTGACAACTATTTCAAGTCTCATGTTCATCCATATCCCACAAATAAAAAAAACAAATGGTGTGTGGTTTATTGGCACTCTCTATGCTGGTACTTAAGAACAAAACTAATAAGGACATGCTTTGGTGTGATAAGTGAAATGTTTGAGGTTGCTAAAGTTTTGCTGGTACTGCTTATTTTCTTGTGTCCACAATTGCAGTTCAGGATTATAGAGAGGTAACAGAAAGTTCCCAGATATTCAACTATTTTGTAGATTATTACTATGCTGAAACACAGTTTCTGAGTACCTACAGGAAAATGCTGTTGAGTAGTCAACAACAGAGTGTCAACTCTCTGACACACCATTCTGTTTCGGCTCTTTCATCTTAGACACTTCACACTGAGGGAAAAAAAAGACAAACTGTCAACCTGTTATCACTATGCAGAAAGGTTCCAAATATGGACTAGATATCCTCCCTGGATGTTGTTTTTTAAATGTGAATGTCAGGGGGATTTACTAACTAGTTGGACTTGAAATACTGTCTTGACTTGAGGATTAATGTTTGCATTATAAAATGAGGAGAATTTTGTTCCATTGGGGAGAAGAAGACCTTTAGGTAGATTTTAGGAAGACTTGAATATTTTGTCATGCAAATTACACTATTTCATAAAACCACAGGAGAATATTCACAAGCTGTGCACATTTCACAAAAAGGGACTAAACACAAATCCTCAGCACTAAATGGGATTTATCAATAATGTCCTTGATTGCAGGATGTAGTTTTATAATCTGGACCTAAGATAGGGTTAAAGTGTTGTGGGTGAAATGAGTGATTGTGGCGGTGGTGTGGTTTGCAGCTCAGCTGCAGAGGAGGGGTGGAGCAGTGGGTTCAGGGTGTGGCCTCACGGGAGGCTAGCCAGCACAGCAGGCTGGCATCAGGTAATCATTTCTCCCCTATTTTAGCAGGACGCCGGGACCTGAAGGGAAGCTGAATGAGAAGTGAGCTGAAGTCACACAGCTGAAAAGCTGTGAGCCAAAAAAAGTGAAACACACTGGAAATAAATTAACAAACAAACACATCCAACCTGCCTGTCTGGGTCCTTCCTTGTTACAGTGGTGCCGAAACCCAGTTGCAGGATGGCGGGCCCGCAGTCTGCCTTTTCGGGTTGGCTTCTTGCCGGCGCCGCAGCCGCTTTCCCCGGGGCGGGTGGTGACACTTCGGTGGATTGGGGAGGAGGACGATCCCCTGGACTTCCTAGAGGCCTTTGAGGCCAAGGCCGAGGCCGAAGCCTGCCGGTGGCCGCCGAAGGAGTGCGCTTGGCGGTTGTTGCCGTTGCTGGTGGGGGAGGCCCAGGCGGCGGTTTGCAGCCTCTCTAAGTCGAAAGGGACAGATTTCGGCAATGTCCACCGGTCCATCCTGGACCACCTGGGTCTCTCCCCTGATGACCACCGCCGCTGCTTTTGGGATAAGAGCCTGGGGCCAGAGGACCGTCCCTTCAGCTACGCCAGGTGGCTACACAATGTGGCGGCCAGATGGTTGCAGCCTGGCCCCACGGAGGGGGAGGCGTGGATGCTGGAGCAGGTGGCTCTCGAGCGGTTCATGGAGGGGCTGCCAGCGGAGGAGGCGTAGCGGGTCCGCAGACACCAGCTGGCTGGTCTGCTCGACGCGATTGAGCAGGCGGAGGATTACTGAGCGGGATGGCCCGAGCAGGGAACCAGCCGATTCCGGCCCCGAGGAGGAGGCTCCAAGTGGCATCCACCCTCCGGCCTGCGGCTGCAGAGCAGCGGCCGGGAACCCCCACTAACCATGTCTTGTCTGCTGTCCCTCCACAGGTCCCGGCGGCATCGGATGCCCAACCCACCAGGGGTCGCACAAACACCGCGGCAGGAGTGCTGGAGGTGCAGACATCCAGGACACCTGCGTTGGGAGTGTCTGAAGATGGAGGTGGGACAGGTGTTCCATGTCGCGGGCCCTCTGACACCCTCCCCTTGTCAAGGAGGGACGTACAGTGTTTCAGTAAGGTGCCAAGGGGGTATACGCCGGGCTTTGGTGGACTTGGGCTGTATGCAGACCCTAGTCCACCAACACCTGGTTTGGCCTGGGGCATTGTTGGAGGCGGTGGAGGTTAAGTGTGTGCATGGGGACATCCACAAATATCCCATAGTGCCAGTAGAAATTAAATGCAAGGGCAAAACACATAGAGTTAAGGCCGTGGTTAGCTCCTGCCTGACGCATCCCCTAATTCTGGGTACGAATTGGCCGGGGTTTCATAACCTGTTGGGGCAGTGAACGGGGATGCGTTCGTGACCGATAGGGACCTGTAGTGTTTTATTAGAAGTACGCCGACTTCTCCCTGATTCTTTTATTTGGCACAGAGTTTAGACGGAGACATAAACCCATTTTACCACTTTATTTACCTTAAGGATGCATCCTGAGATCGACCACTTTCCCTTTCTGGAGTGCCCGGCATCGATCTAACTACTTCCTGTTACATCACTTCCTTTTAAACTCCGGTTAGCTCCTCCTTTCACAATAAAAGTAACCTGAAACCTCTCCTTTGTCTAAAGTAGCTGAGTTTCAGCTATTCTAAACACACACAGTACCAGTCTTATTTTGCATTATAAAACCCCTTTTATACTGTTATAAAACAAATCTAATTAAAATTGGATTGATATAAAAATAGTACAAATGTAAGAACACAAATTCACACATATAACACATTGTATATCTCAACAGTTGACACCAGAGGACATGGGGACCATAACAGAGACAACCCTGCCTAGTGCAAGTACACCCTAAC
>VUQS01074809.1:0-12746 GCA_015108495.1 Heterochromis multidens | reverse complement strand
GTTTTGGGGGAAAAAAAGGGGGGGGGGGGGGCATATATGTCAGTGGAAAGGAAAGGTGTGGTTTTAAATAATTTGACCTAACCAGGGCACATCAGTGTTGAAAACAATTGGGCCAAACATAGAGTCTTGGGGGACTTGAGAAAATGGATGGATCTCGAAGAGAATGAGGGGAACCGATATTAGGCATATCCAGCATCAGTTTCCCATTGTGTTAATGGCTGTTTCATACCTGTAAGTTTTTACTTTTAGGAACTTCTTTCATGGTGCTAAAGGACTCCTTCAGACCACTGCTGTGATGAAAGCCCTCAACGATTAGGCAAATTAGTCGCTGACAAAGCAACAGCTGTTTTTTACACGCAGGACTTTATAGAAGTGTAGCCACCATTTACCTCTATGCTGTCTCCATCCCTCTTTTCTGTTCCCTGCCTCACAGCTGGAGGTCTGAGAGTGTGACAGCCATGACACACACATAACAGAGACAGCAGACAGGATGAAGCCTGCTCCTCAGTTACAAGCAACACCTTCCTGCTTGATTGTGTGTATTAGTGCTTTAGAATGTAAACACTTTCATTTCTCAAATTCACTGCCTTGTTTTTGCTCACGCTGCTCCTTCTCTTCATTCATCTTCTGCCTTGTTCAGCTACCACCGCTCCCTCTCTCTGTCTCTCTCGTTCTTTGTCTTTCTCTGACATGAAATCTCTGGCAGCACCTCGTTTATCCATTTGTGACTTTTACTTTTGTTATTCTGTTCCTCATCTGGCTCCTGCTATAAGTGGCTGGGTTATTAAAAATGGTATTTGTTGTCGTCACCTCCGACTTCAACCAGTCAGTGCTGAACTCCACCCAGGAGTTTTTTAGGGCCGCCTAGAAGTACCTACCCCAGAGTACGTACTACTGTCTCCACCAGAACGGCTTCAGAGGAGGTTCCTTAGAGTCCTCTAGAGGAAAACGGCCTAATGGCTGCATTTAGGTCGAAAATCAGATTGGAAGTTTGCAGTTTCCAGCCTTATAACACAAAAGTTTTGTAGATTTTTTGGAGAATCTTTGAAAGAAAAAGGCCAAAGACTTTTTATGCATCTAACTCTGTCCCTGCTTTGTGTGCATTATGAAAGATGTGAAAAGAGCGAGAACGGCAGAGACATGTGGTTAGAAAGGCTGCAGACAGGAACAGTGGCCCCTGGACACCATGACAACAACAGATGTTGACAAACAAACAGATGCCACATTAGCCTCTCCATGCGCCCTTTGTGCATGTGCACGCTTGCATGTGGGTACGTTGGTGAGCGAGAACGCGCAGGTGTATATTTGAGTGCACGCGTGTGCACGGGTGTGCGAGTTTGCGTGCACACGTGCATCTGTGTCTCAGGAGACAGGTGATGAATGCTGTCAGTACACTTACATAAGCTTGCCACATACTGCAACCTCATTCCCTCCTTCTCGCTCTCCTCCCCTCTTTCTGTCACTTCCTTTACTCTTGCTGTCATCGTCTTTTTTTCTGTCTTACCTGATCTTACAATCTTCCTCTTCCTTTCCCTCCTTTCATCTTGTGTATCTTTCCTTTCATCACCTTTACTCGTGCCACATTCCTTTTTTCTCTTCCTGCTCACTCTTTCATTTTTTTTCCCTTTTCTTTTCATCTCTTTTTGTTAGTCTGTTTCTCACCGTGGCTAACCTCCTCTTAGCTCTAGGCTTTGTTCCTGTATTCATCATCTATGGTGTGTGTGTTTATGTTGTTTATGCATGTGTCGATGTGTACGTTCTGTATGACGGAGGTCGCGGTGTCGCACACTAAGTGCTGCCACAGTGTTCCACCAACACCAGGCTTTCAGAGCAAATTATATAATGCTGTGACTCTGTGTGCGTGTTTGTGATACAAAACGTAGCCCTGCACATCCTTTGTTGTCTCCGTATTATACTGTGTTTGTGCAGACTCACACACATCTGCATGCTTATACTCATGTATGTATCCATTAAGTAATCATATTATTTATACAGCACTTTTCAAAACAGTGTTTACAAAATGGCTTGACAGGCAAAGCAGGAGTAAAATCGAATGCACAGCCCAGTAAGGCCAAGCAAATGAGATAAAGTGAAGGTAAAGTTAAGATAAAGTTGGAACAATAATGAAAAAAGGACACAAAACTACAAAACGCAAAATGTCCGTAGAAATAATAAAGCAGTAATGACAGTAAAAAAGATTGCAAATACAATTCAGGTCTATAGGAATGTGTTAAGAATTAAATGATTAGAATAATGTATATGATTAATTAAGCTGTACTTGATGTTGGAAAAGTTCATTTAAAGTGCAAAAAATGTGAATTACAAATACATTTTTTTTTTTTTGTAGTAAGGCTTTGAAATTAAGCCACAGTGTGATGATTCATAAAGGAAGTGGACCCAAATGCAGAGAGATAAAAGTTAAGAAAACACAACTTTAAAGTGGACGTAATCTGCTTTTTGTTATTTACTGGTAGATATATACAGTATAGTACGATGGTGGATACTCCTACTAAACATGGTATGAAAATAATCACAGTGAGCTAAAAGTTCAGTTTTTAGACTGCTCTCAACACTGTGTTTTGGACAGTTTTTTTCCTACTCTTGGATCTGTGGGATCCTTAATGTGGTCGCCTCAGTCACAGCCCTACTGACCTCCTGTACAAACCTTCTTATTTGCAAGGGGCAGTGAGTCAGAGGAACAATGGTTTAGAGGGTGGCCTTAAAGCAGGGATGTCAAACTCATTTTGCATTGTTGGCCACATATAGCCCACTTTGATCTTAAGTTGGGCGGAGCAATTCGATTCAATTCAGTTTCATTTATAAAGCACCAAATCATGACTGTCGCCTCAAGGCGCAACCAGTGAAACTCCCCTTTCTGTCAGTGTACAGAAGTTTGACTACAGATTTAATCCCTGAGATGTCTTAATATAAGAAAGAGAAGTGCAATTTTAATTTTTTTACATCATAAAGAAACGCTGCTGTTGTAAATGAAAGAAAATCTGTCAGCATGAATCTTTGGGCTAAAATTGTAAGAAATAAATGTGTAATATTGCAGATAAAATTCTGGTAGCTCATTGTCCAGACTGTCTTGTAATTATAAAACAGAGGATTTTGGTTAATTCACAACAGTGTTTGTTTTCTTTCTGAAAAAACTGAAAAAACAACTTTTCTGTTATTTAATTGTTTTTTAGTTACTCAATTACTTTGATGTAGTATGAATGTAGCAAAAGCTGTGAAATGTAAGAAAATACAGTTAAGTCCAAACTTTATGCCCTCCTTCACATTTTCCAAAGCCATAAAGTGGGCCGGATTGTAGTCTTTGCTGGGCCGATTCTGGCCCCCGGGCCTTATGTTTGGCACCCTTGCCTTAGAGGAAGAGAGGTTTCATAGCACCAAGGCCTGGTATATTTTAAATTGTGGATCATGCAAAGCTACATTAGTATAGTTAAAGAAAAATGGAGCTGGAAATGAGCATAATAAGACCACTTTAATGCAGGCTAAATCCAAAAACAATTAAAAAGTCATTCACATTTCTCAAAAACTGAGAAAATTTTTAAACAAGAAACTGCAATAAATACCTGGACAGCTTGATTACAAGGATTTCAAAGACATCTGGTTGTGTTTTGAACACAGTGACTGCACAGTGGTCATCTCTTATTCAGCAGCAACGTGAAAACATGAAAAGTAAGCTACAACAGGCATACCTCCAGTGCTATTAATATATTGCTGTTCTCACACATACACTGCAGCCCTGATCTTTTCTAGGACTTACCCGACAGAGGTGAACAAACGCAAATGTCAGGACATTCGCTGCTTTTTAACCTGCCTCCCAGTTAACCTCTGCAGTTAATGTACTAACAGCTCTTCTCAGGCAGCTCTCACCTAAACTAAAGTCCTTCTAGAAGCAAGTCTCGCCATTCACCAGTTATCTTGATGATGCGTTTGGGCAGTTATTTTGATGCCTCTGCGTAAATGAAAGGGAAGAGAGGTCCAACTTTATTTCCACTGGGACATAAAAGTTGCATGAATAGAATTCTCTCCCAGTTGGCTCATGTGTTTGCTGGTTCGGCTGGAATACTTGGAATACCCTCGCAGATTTCTGTTCAGGATTTTCTGGGGCTCATGTCTCCAGTCTCGCAAACGTGTCTGCATCACAAAGAAAATGGAAGCACAAACACGGCCTAATCACAGACCGCTTATGTAGAGCACTGCAGAGGCGGCGTCAAATCCAACGCTCCGCTGCACGTGAAGCAAAACCTCTCATTAACCTGTTGCATCTAAATCAAGCTTCACAATGCGGACTCTGAAAAGAAACAATCAGCTGCAGTGTTGTGGGGGGGGGTCAACACCTGACAACAGTCTAGCGATGCCATGACAGACTGTCTGTGTGAACAGGTGGTTGAGGTTTACAACAAATGTGTGCGCGTGTGTCCCAGAGCGTGTGAGTGTAAGCACACCCTCGTCAGCATTCTCCAGTGGGATCAATGCAAATTACATCTCCAATATACTCCCCATGTTTCTCTGGGATCAATACATGCTGCCTGACGCACACACACACACACACACACACACACACACAGAGTCCAGCTCAGCATTCCACACACTCCTCGTTCTTTGCTTCCCTCTCTCCGTTTTGCCTTTTTTAACCTTGCATCTCTAACTCTGGGGAAATCTGGACATCCATTAAGCTTGCCCTCTATTCTTTCATTCCCCAATCTCTTCATCACTCCTCCTCCTTCCTGCTATTTGTGCCCCCTTCTTTCCCTCCCTTTTTTTTGTCTTGCTCTTATCTTCTCTTCTGTTTCTTTGCTTTTTGTCTTCTGTTTACTTCAGTTTATGTCCTCTGTGGTTTCCTCTGCTCTATTCTATCTCCATTTCTTTGTTTCTTTTCTCATTTTCTCCCCCGCTTCCCTCACCTTTTGTGTCTCCCCTTCCTTTCTGGTTCTCTTATTTTCTCTTTTCTCCCTCTCTTTTCCTTCGTCGTATATCTTCTCTTCTTTCCCTTTGTTTTTCTTGTTTCTCTTTCTTCTCGTCTTTATTGTCTCCACCCCTTGTTTCCTCCATTTCCACTTCTCACACCTCTCTCTTCACCTCTCTTTTCAATCTGTCTTTTCAGTGGTTTACTCCTCACTTCTTTTCTTCTCTCTTTTGCTTTCATTCCCTCATGCCTCCTCCTCTTCTGTTCGATTCTTCTCTCATTTTCACCCCTTTTTCTTTGCCTCCTGTTTATCTGCTTTCCTTTTCAGTGTTCTTGTTTCTTCTCTTCTTTCTTGCTTCCTGTTCTCTTTTCCAGTTCTGTCTCCTTTTTCTCCTTTATCTTTTTCCCCTCTCTACTTTGCTCCTTTCCTTCATGATGTTTCCTCCCTTCTTCTCCTTTCCTTTTTTTCTCATTTCTCTTTTTTGTCTTCTTTCATTTACTCATCACGTATTTCTGTCCTTGCCCTTCCATTTTTCTCCATTTCTTTCTCTTTATCACCTCTGCTTCTCCATTACTCATCTCTCAGCTCCTGTACTCGTTGCCTCTTTTCACACCCCTCCCTTCGTTCTTTTCTCCCCTCCTTGTCCTCTTCGCATCATCCCTTTTCCTTCTTCCTTGTCTTCTTTCCTGTCCTCTCCCTGTAGATGTTGTCGTGGTTATTGATCGAACTTTCAACCGTTCCTCTGATAAACCGAACAAAAAGAGACAGGGACATGGGGCTGGGACAGAGGGGGGAGAGAGGAGTGCATAAAGTTCTGAAGTGTGAGGAGTTGCGTAACAGCAAAGTAACTCTGGGTTTCAACTCAGTGGTTCCAACTTAATGGGTAATTTGCGCACGCAAGCACGTACACACACACTTGCCACAGGCTACCTATCATGCTGAGGGCATTTAAACGCCAAATGAATTCTCTGATTGGCTGTTTGACACACGGGAATTAATGAACTGTGTCCAGCTGGCTGGCAGAGAGGTGTAGGAAAGAGGTGGATACCCTTCACAACACCTCTGTAAAGCACGGCAGGTAGCCGCTGATAAATGAGAAAAACGTGTGAACGGCTGGAAGACGAGAGGCAAAACAGAGGAGGGTCGCCTAAAGAGGGTGTGAGAAGAAGGAATAAATGTAGAGGTGCAAAAAGAGAGAAAAGAAAGTAGGAATAAAAGTTTAACAAACTAGAAAGGCAGATGGTGTTATTCTCAAATATGTGTAAATCTGCTCAACTGGACATCACACAGATTTGGTACTGGGGCGAAAGTAGCTTAAAGAACAGCTAATGTTTGCCTTAGCTTTGTCACATGCACCTCCATCAGGTAATGTCTACAAAGGTTCCAGTCTGCAGTGCATGTGTGATACCAGCTATATTGGTAATAGTCATTGGGAGTTTAACATTTTAAATGAGTAAAGAGAAGTGCAATCCTGGAGACTGAGCACTTCCTTTGCAAAATAAGCTCTGAATACTACTACATTTCCAATAAGTAAATAAGGAAAATGCAAAATCGGCCACAACAGCAAATTCATTTTATTAACAGATGATAGTGCTGGTTGTTGTTGTTACCAAGTTCCTTGTACTATCATTTCTCTTTGTGCTGTGAGGTGCTGCGGATTGTTTCAAGATAGGCTATTAGTGTTTTAAGGGAGTCAAGCAGTCAGAGGACAAACAGGAACAGGTGTGCTGTGTGAAAAATGGGTTTTTATTTTACCCAAAAAAGTCACAAAATCACATCAAAAATGCAAAGGAATGAGAATAAGCTTGTAAAAGAAGAAGACTTAAACAGAAGGCAAGTACAAAAATAGGCCTCCTGCTACAAAACAAGGACTTAACGACCTGATCAGATCAGTTAGAACTGATCATTTATACTTGTGGAACAAACCATTAGAAAAACAGCTAATGTTTATACCCATTTTTTAGGCCTCTGTATTTCTTAAGCCACCTAAAGCAGTCAGGCCTGGTGCAGCAGACAGAAAACTGAGAAGACAGGGGCAATTAATGACACTTATTTAAAATTATATCACCCATATTTGAGTGCCTCATTTAGAATACAGTTTACTGTGATAAAGTGTGTTAAAACAAATGAACTAAACCAAACAAACTTGTGGGGTTCATTAGATAAAAGTGGCTTTCTTATGGCTAATGTTAGCTAACATTAGCCAGAAAGAAGCCTGCTGTCATAGTATACAAGTGCACAAGATGGACATAGCTACCATGGCATCACCCACTGGTTTCTGAAGTCCTGCTTTTAAGTCTCCAGATTAGCCATCTTGGTGTTTTGAAACTGGATGTAACAGTGACTGAAACCGCACGCTTATTGGTTAATGACTTGTCAATCAGAAGTTATTAGAAAGAAGGATTATCAGGGTACGTTGATTGGCTGATGCTTAAAATGACCAAAATGTACAAAAATACAATTTAAATGTTTTATCCAATATGACCTGAAATTAGTGATTATGACCATAAACGAAAGTATTTTTGCCATCTTTTGCCATCTTCCTGTAGACGTCTTTAGGACCAGCAGGCAATGGCTAGGGGGCAACAGCTAGAATGCACCTCCGTGCTGGCTTTACTTTTCAGGCCTGCTCTGTCCGTTCTTTATACACTTTGTGCCTGATGCCTGGCAGCTCGTTGGCTAGCCTTACCTTACTTACTCGCTAATGTTGGCACTAGTAAAATGTTGTCTTTAAAAAAAGTTGCCCAACATATTTTAAATTAAATGTAATGGGGGAGAGTAGAAGATGTTTGATTTGTGTGTTGTGTAGTAAGTGGGCAAATATTCACTTTTTTTTTAGTTATTGTTATTTCAGTTGTGTGTCTGTGCGTATGGCCATCAGTCATTTTTGTAAGAGACTTTCTTTGTACCCAAAGAATCTTCATTTTAAAGACGGAACTAAAACAGTCCAGGTTCAATCCAGATTTGTGCAGACCTACGTTCTTGGATCCTGTGTTTCTATCTGTGTTTTTTAAAAAAAATGGTGAAACTAAGTGAAAAATTGAGCACATCTCCATGTTTAGACCACACTGTATTATTCATGCTGAGATTATACGTACTGAGCCTTTAACAGCATCCACTCCAAACACCTTTAATAATTAAGGCTGCCATTTAAAGGGGCCGTCTATGTACATGGATCACTGGCGTTTGCTAGTGCTGAGGCAGGAGACAGTAGTGACAAGACCAACAGTCGCATGCTTACACACAACCACAAACAGAAGCACACACACAAAATGTGCTGGTATTGATTGAATCTCCCTGGTTAAACCGCTGCTCTGCTTTTAATTCTAAACACATACATTGCTGCAGTGAGACTGACTCAGGGTCTGATGGTGCAAGCATTACTTACATAAAAATTTTGACTTGGTCCAGTTTGTTGTAGCTTTCTTTTTTTTTTTTTTACTCTATTGAAATGCAAATTATTAACTTACAACAATTAAAAATACTGTAAAAGTCAAGTTGCTTCAAATAATACTGTATGTCCTCTAGTATCACACTGGAAACACTAAACATAGACATTTTTGTCAATAGCATGGTCCCCATAGGGGTGAGGAGAGGCCAGTCAGTCTTTCTAATGACAGACCTTATATCACTTAGGTCAGGAGTGAGGGTCACCCTAAGGGGGGTGGAACATGACCCTTCCTCTAAAAAGCCTTTACTACACACACCACCAACACGTGAGTGAACTGAGTCGGAGTTAAAATGCTGTTACCGTTATTACCCATGTACCTCAAAACAAAGCATCAATGCAACATTAAATTCAAGCAAATCACCTAAATTGATGGCAAATTGATGGTGATTTTATGGTCATACATTTTCAGCCGTATTGCTTAGCCTCGAGTTATTAAACCAAACTTTCAACAATAAATACGATTAATTTATTTAACAGAACTTTCTTTTTGTGAACTTTTGATGTCATTTGTTCAGAAACGGTTAACATTTGCTGAGCTTCTGTTCTGATTTAATGAGTAGAAAAATTGAATCAGCTCTGATTGAGAATGAATAATGAGAATCATCTAGAAATTATGATAAATCAAAATCGAAAAGTAGTTTAAATTGAGACAAATCACTGCTGCTGGTGGTGTCAATTAATTGTACCTGTAATTTATGGCGCTTTGGTTCTTTCATTAGATGAACTTTATATGCCACTTCTTTGTTAATTTATAATGTTGCAGGGCTTTGATAATTGCTTGTATAGTGTGCAGTTATGTGAGGAGAGGAAAGGCAGAAAGGCATAACCTGAAGAGGAAAAAGTCAATTACAGGAAGAACCAGAAAGAAATGATGGAGATGATGGGAGGATGTGATGAAGTCAGAGGAAGAAGTGAAGTGGCTGCTGTGAATAATACACCTTAAATCAGTTTTTCCTCACCATGTTTCTTGGCATCCTTCAGTGTTGCTCATGTGTGATGTGCGTGTGTGTGTGTGTGTGTGTGTGTGCGCTTTAATCCATCCAACACTGCTGACACAGTGAGGGAGAGAGGGAAAGCTTGGAGGCTTTCCAAAACAGCCCAAATTATTCACTTTCTTCTTTTGCTGCTGCAGAGAAATGAGAGAGGGGGAACAGGGGAGAGAAAGGGATGGTGATGGAGCTATCATTAGTGTGGTGAACTACAAAACAAGACACAGCCGACAAAAACATCTGCAACACTGCAGTAACTTTAAGCATTGTGTTCAGACATCAATGATTGGGCAGTAAAAAAGCAATGTGGGTAAATGGAGATGGAAACAAATCTTTCAGAAAATGTAGTCATTATGATCAGACTGACGGTTCTGTCTTGAATACTATTTTTGGGGGACTGATGATTTTGTGGGAGTCGTTAATAAATATTTTGAAGCTTCAGTTGACAGCACACAGAGTTGTCAACAGTGATTTGAACTAAGGAAGTCAAGTTGACATTTCCACACACCAAAAATAAAAAAACCTACCCAGTGAATTAATATCTGAATAACTGAAAGTTTGGGTAAATCCTGCAGACAGTTAAACTAAACCCCCTGAGACCTGAGAGCTCTTGTTTTGGATGCATTTTTAATTTCTCTTAGCTATCTGGGATTAGTTGGAGCTGATAAAACTAAGCATCAGTATTACAGTACCACAGTACTGTGCAGAAGTCTTGAGCCACCCCTCTTTTCTTTATATTTTTCTGGGAAAATGGGAAATAGGTGCAGCAAATTATTGAAACGTGTAAACATAAATCACCTTGTTGGTACAAAAATACTATTTCATGCCTGTCAAATGGTGTTATCTTTGTCATTTTTCATGGATTCCACTAAAGAAATGGGAACAAATGATCTGTGTTTGTGACTGGTGCCTAAAGATACCATTTAAAATAGTTTCTTTGCTAATGTCTGTTATTTGTAGGGTGGCTTTCAGATAGTGTCCATCTGCTGTAGGTAGTTTTTAGGTCTGCCACTTCTTTTGTCCTCCATTTGTCCAGTTTCCTCATATTATTTTATGGACAAATTGACAAACTGCAAACTGTGATGACATATGCCAAGTTTTTGGCTTATAGCTCTTTGGGAATTGCATTCCTTGTGCAAAAACACTATTTCATGTCTGTCAGACTGTGTTATCTTTGGCATTTTTCATGCATTCAACTAAAGAAATGTGAACAAATGATGTGTTTCTGTGACAAGCTGCTAGTAGCAAAGTGTCACATTGTCTGTTATGTGTAGACATAACTCTGGTCCATCCCTTGGGTTAGGTGCCTTTTTTATGCTTGAATGATTCATAGGTCAGTGTTAAATAGTTTAACATAAAAAAAATAATCTGACAATGGCAAAAGGGTTTAGGACTGGACTGAAAATGAGCAAAACAAATGTCCAAAGAAAAACTTTGAAAGACCTTCAAAAGGCCTGGAGAACTACTGCTCAAGACCTCAAGACCACTTTAAAAAATTAGAAAGAATGCCTGGCTCCTTTGAAGGAAAATACAAAGAAATGAGGGTAGCTCAAGACTTTTGCACAGTAATGTATTTTTAATGTAAGTATCTTCTCATATAGGAACAATAGGTTTATTGTTTGCAACACAATAAGGTCACAGTCGTTTAACAATGTATAAAACACATAATTGAGCATTGAATGAAGTATAAGGTGCAGAAAAGCCTAAATGTAATGTCCCCATATGAGGAGGCAGGGACTTGAATATTGAGATGGCTACCGCTACACAAACATAAACTTCAGACAAAACTATTGTCTCTGTGAGATGCTGGTAAACATTTATGTTGATGTATAATATTCAGTTCCACCAGGTCCACTTTTATTAGAGTCAAGTAATTTGTATTTGGCACTGTGGAGCTCATCTGTGACCATAAAGTAGGCAGTACACCACCTTGAGCCCTCACAGAACAGAACAGGCATCAGAGATAACAGATATGACATTGATTAAGTAAGAAATGCCAGGAAATCGAGGCGATGTGGAATGTAGGTGGCTTGCAGAGTGGCTTGCAGAAGCAATAGCAACTGCAGGCTGGAGCACCTTCAATAGGAGGGTATCATCTGAGCCATAGCTTATGTTGCTGGCAATGACAACAGCTGATCTGACTCCATGGCCTATAATCGGTGATTATATGTAACAACTGTCAAGATGTCTGAAAATGAGACAGACGCCTTCTTCTTCTTTCGCCTTCTCCTTTTTGGGGTTGCCACAGTGGATCATCTGCTTCCATCTCAACCTATCACATGCATCGCCTTCTCTCACACCAACCCTCTGCATGTCCTCTTTACAACATGAAACAGAAAAAAAAAGCTAAAAATGTATGGCAAAAAATATTGTACAGTTTTGTTCATGTTTGTAGTTGAAGATGCTTTGGAGATCCTTTAAAGTGCATGTGTATTGCGTGCTGAAGTCTCTGGACTAGGTATTGTTAGATCTGTCATCAACTGGATCTCAAAATAGGGGGGACAAAAGATATAGCCGAGGATCTTTTGATCTGTCGTTCCTATTATGCATTAAAACCCCAGAACATATAACAAATCTGTTGATCAAAAACACAACTTCTGTGTGTCATTCAAGTAGGAATTCTACTTTATGACTTTACTTCAAACTACTGGGAACACAAACATTTTCCATAAGCATTCAGAGAGGGAGAGAGAGAGGGAGCTCTCGCACTACACAGGACTCACCAGTGCTGCATTGTTGTTATTGCTAGGACTATGAATGCAGGAAGACATTCCAAAAAGAAAAAGGAAGAGGAAGGTTGAGGAGGTGGATGAAGAGTTTTCTCTTGTTGTTGTGGAGTTCCACCGGGTTCTGTGCTGGGACCAGTTCTGTTTACATTATACATGCTTCCCTTAAGCAGTATCATTAGAAGGCATAGCATACATTTTCATTGCTACCCCGAGCTCATAATCTACTTTCAATACTATTGATATTTATTTAGACTCTTTCTCGCCGATTGATCTTTCTGTGTTAACTTCAATAGTTACTTCCTCCAAACCATCAACGTGTCTGTTAGACCCCATTCCTATAAGACTGCGCAAAGAAGTTCTACCATTAATTAATGCTTCAATCTTAAATATGATCAACTTATCTTTATTCATGGGCTACATACCACAGGCCTTTAAGGTGGCAGTAATTAAACCATTACTTAAAAAGACATCACTTGACCCAGCTGTCTTAGCTAATTATAGGCCAATCTCCAACCTTCCTTTTATCTCAAAAATTCTTGAAAGAGTAGTTGTAAAACAGCTAACTGATCATCTGCAGAGGAATGATTTATTTGAAGAGTTTCAGTCAGGTTTCAGAACTCATCACAGTACAGAAACAGCATTAGTGAAGGTTACAAAT
>VUQS01074806.1:0-10466 GCA_015108495.1 Heterochromis multidens | reverse complement strand
CTCAGGTTCATCCTGTTTCCACTGATCATCTGTCAGATGTTTCTACAACTTGATTGGAGTCCACCTGTGGTACATTCAGATAATTGGACATGATTTGGAAAAGCACACTCCTGTCTATATAAGGTCCCATAGTTGACAGTGCATGTCAGAGCACAAACCAAGCCATGAAGTCCAAGGAATTGTCTGTAGACCTCTGAGACAGGATTGTATCGAGGCACAGATCTGAGGAAGGGTACAGAAACATTTCTGCAGCATTGAAGGTCCCAATGAGCACAGTGGCCTCCATCATCTGTAAATGGAAGAAGTTTGGAACCACCAGGACTCTTCCTAGAGCTGGCCGCCCGGCCAATCTGAGTGATCGGGGTAGAAGGGCCTTAGTCAGGGAGGTGACCAAGAACCCGATGGTCACTCTGACAGAGCTGCAGCATTGCTCTGTGGAGAGAGGAGAACCTTCTAGAAGGACAACCATTTCTGCAGCACTCCACCAATCAGGCCTGTATGGTAGAGCGGCCAAACAGAAGACACTCCTCAGTAAAAGGCACATGACAGCCCACCTGGAGTTTGCCAAAAGGTACCTTGGACTGGGGTTAAGGTTCATCTTCCAAGCGGACAACGGCCCTAAGTAACACAGCCAGTACAACAAAGGAGTGGCTTCGGGACCACTCTGTGAATGTCCTTGAGTGGCCCAGCCAGATCCCAGACTTGAACCCGATTGAACATCTCTGGAGAGATCTGAAAATGGCTGTGCACTGACACTCCCCATCGAACCTGATGGAGCTTGAGACGTTCTGCATTCTGAATTTCAAACAAAGTTTTTCACTTTGTCATTATGGGGTATTGTGTGTAGAATTTTGAGGTGAAAAATGAATTTAGTCCATTTTGGAATAAGGATGCAAAATGACAAAATGTGGAACAAGTGAAGCTCTGTGAATACTTTCCAGATGCACTGCATATGTATTGGATCCTCTCCAGCATCTTGATTTGAAGCCCACTTGAGGGTTATTGTAACACTGAAACATTGTCTGTTTGGAGCAGTTTGTAAGCCATGAACACTGTTAACATTATAGGGTTAGGCACTGGAAAATTAAATAAAATATATTTTTCAGCCTCACTGTTCATCATTGCATTTAAGTCTGTTTGTCTGTTTTTGGGTTACAATTACCATTTGTTTTTTATTAAAAAGGTTGGACTGAATAAAACCTTTCTGTATAAGGTAATACAGTTCAACACATCCTCCTCAAGAGAGTGAAGGAGGGAGATCTTTTGTAAGCCAACCAGAAAGTTAGCATCATTTTGGTTTCCTTTGATAAAAGGCCTAAAGGATTTTTAAATAGGGTTTTGAATTATCACAGAGAAATATGTTCTATGGGACATAAATGTTTGTGATACTTACATGTTTTGTTCAGTAAGACAAACTCCTCAAAGTGAAACCACTTTCATGATTCTGAAGCATAAATTAAATTGAACTAAAATGCTAACCTTGAGCTGTACACAAACCACAGCACTGTCCATGACTTAAGTGTAACTTATGGTCCCGCAAATGTGTCCATCTGCATAGACATTTCCATTCAGAAAGACAGTGGAGAAGGGTTTTCATCCACTGCAGACATGCTCCCATGCAGTACCCCAAAATCCCACCTGCATGTCGCTGGCAGCGGATGATGTATGTGTCTGCCGAATGCTGACAGGTTGACAAGTTGGCTGGAATAGGGAAGAGAGTTACAGAAAAAACTTCAAAGATAAAAAAATACAGCATGAAAAGCACAGACAGTGGCTGCAGTGGACACGTTTTAGCTTCAGCTCTTTGTATGTTATAACTTCGCTCTTCTCCACAGCTGACGGATCAACATCAGCACAAGCAAGAGTGGCTCATAGACTGGTTGTACCACATATTTTGTACACTGCCTCCCACTGAAAACAGAGCTCTCTGCAGGTAGCTTTAGAAATCACTGAGTTAGACTGGGGGTCATAAACGTGACGTAAATTTCGTGTGATGGTAAGCATGAGGGTCCGTGCGGCTGTCTGCATGCCTGCCTATTTTTAATGTGACCATGCGGACTTGTCTGCGGAAAACTTATATTACAATGCACCGACTGCGCATGCACAGACTTCAAAGAGGAATGACTGCTCTGCCTTCAGCTGTCCATATACATGTCTGCAACAGAGTATAATCAAGGCCTTACTGTGTTTGATGTGAGGTCCCCGACAAGTCTGTAGTCTATTTTAAAAATCTGTTAGCAAAAACTTTCTCTGGGCCATAACAGAGGCGAGGCATTCACTACTTTTACAGTGTCTAAAATTTGTCTTAATCACAGACTGCATTTCAAGCATCCAACCAGCAAAAAAAAAAAAAAAAAAATCTCAGAAATGCAAAATTGCTTCCTGAGCAATCTTACCATGAAGTCTTCTTTAAAACAGTTTCAACTAAAGCTGAACATTATGACCTTCATGATGAGAGGGTTTAAGTTTAGCTTGGTGTACCTAATATACAAACAGAAAGATTCAAGTGCACTCTCCTGAGATTGCAGCAGTTCTTAGCAGCTGCTTGGTGTTTGGTATGACACCTCTTCAGGAGTGCTAATGCTGGAGAGGCATTTAACAGCCAAGCGGTCCAATGATCTCGCTGCTCCTCCTCACTGCCAGGAAACAGTAATGGATGGCTGGACAGTGACTGAAAAGGAGAGTGGCGGGGGTGAGGAGCACGGGTGAAGGAAGATGTTGTTAGGAGGAGTGTTTCTTATCCAGATCCCATGGCGGCTCTCCTGCTGCGCTGGATGAAAGCTCCCCGACCAGCAGTCGTCGCGGTAACTAATTTGCTGAGATTTTCTGCTTGACTGGAGGCACGAGGAAGAGGCCCTTCCACCCCCCACCTCATCCTATCTAACAGTCAAGTTCCCCTCACCTCCTCCTCAACACTCACTCTTAGAGTCTCTGGTCTTCGTCTGCATGCATCCTCTTCAGCTTTCACAGAGATCTAAATCTCAATTATGATCATGAATAATTAGCAATAATTACAAAAGAATTTTTCAGGAATCGTGCCAAAATATTAAAAAAATCATGAAGCTTCACTCTTGCCATAACAGCATTGTGTCAGAGTAATTTAGAAATTCTTAAAAGTTGACCTGTGTTCAGCTCAGTTTTCACTGTCGGACGCCATTACAATAGATTCAAAATAATCCCTATTTATCTTATATTGGGCCTTTGTGCAACACCTCAGTTCATCCACTGTCTTAAACAAGCGGTTTTAGCTGAACAGAAGGTTTGGATAGCAGGTGGATGGGCCTGTTGTGCTCACAGTCAGAGCTCTCTGAATGAGATGACCTTATTAGGGATATCCCCTCTCACTAACATCATATAGAGGTGAGAGAAGAAAAAAACTGAAATAAAGCAAGCCTGAGCTTTTGGCTCACGAGCATTGTTGACCTCATTCTTTGAAATTTTGTCCATGTTTAATATGAACATCCACCATTGTAACAGTATATATCTGACAGCATATAAGGAAAAGTATAATAAGTCTACTTTAACATGGCTTCCCAGTGAAATATAGTCCCTCTAACTCAGTTTGAAAGACCGTGTCAGCAGAAAAGAAAGAAATCAAAGATATATTCATTGATAGGAGTCGGTACAAAAAGTGTTTATCAACACAACTCAAAGTCTGAAAGTAAATGTAGAAATTAGCCACTTGGAATGAAACCTTTGCTAACTACATTTTGCTGTGGTTTGCTAACTGATTTTATAAAAAGATGCAACATTTTGCACCAACAGCATCCATCCATCCATTTTATTATCCATTTCAGGATCACAAGGGTGCTGGGGCCTATCCCAGCTGTCATTGGGCGAAAGGCGAGGTACACCCTGGACAGTTTGCCAGTCCATTGCAGGGCAACAGCATGTATGGCTTTGTCAAATACCTCCATCCACATGAAAAAAAAACAATACCAGTAACTTGCACAGTAAATCTTTGAAGAAACATTATACACACGTTTCAGCTACAATTTTAAAATTTCTTCTGCACATTGGGTTAAAAGTTAAAGTTCTGAATTTATTTAAGACCTCAAAAGTAACAATTTTAAAAATCATTTCATTTGCAGGTCCAGTCAGTAGCTTCGTTTGAGCTTGATATATATCTGCAGTCAAAGTTTTAAGCCAACATGGAGTCTTTACAGCACTCCAAGCTGATGGAAATTGAATATCTACTGTAGCTACTTTTGTACGGCAGCTATTTTGACATGAAATATAGGAATACGCTGTTCTTACTAATGACACTGATGGAGGTCTGTTCTGTTTAGTTACAGAAACTTAATTAATGTAATTACTACTGCCTGTGTTATGTACTATCAGATACCAAAATGGCTACTGAGAAAAAGGTCTGTCCCATGAGAAATGGTAAACCACTGAGACTCGCTACAATAAATGATAAAAGGTAGGGTTTTCTCTACGTTTGAATTTTTTTCAAAAGAATTTATTTTCAAATCTCACTGATTGTGAATAACAAAGCCTGCTGTCTGCTCTGTGAGACTGTACTTGAGAACAAAGAGGTGGTTTGAGCTAAAGGTTAACACATTGACTCAAAGACAGTATGAAAGATGGAGATAGCATTCCTTTTATAGGCCACCACGGTGCGATAGCTGCGGCTGCAAAGAGACTTGCAGTCAGATCAGTTACGACCTGCACTTTGTGTGGAAACACAGCTAGCATTAGTAAGTAAATGAGCTTCAGTGATTTATCATCATAACAGATGAGTTTCTTCTTGTTAACCACCTTGGCCAACATGTGATGTAGAGAAGGAGTGTGAAAAAGTTCTTAATAACTCCTTCAGTACATCAGCAAGGAAAGCGAACCATGATGGAGAGGGAACGGCAGCTCTGACCATGTCCGTTCTAATAAAACAGGCAAGTTGAGAAGGTGCAGGCTCAGCAGCACTTTCAGATTAGCGTCTGTGAGAATGTCTGAATGTATTATGTTCAACCATCTGTTTTGCCAACACTCCACATTCATTTTTTATTAATATTTTTAATCCTCCCTGTAGATGTTCACAGTTAACCATGTCACACACTGCTCAAGTCTTTTAATTCAGCTGATTTTTTCTTATTAATTTATTTTTATATACTTTTTTAAAAATCAATATGTAGTCCTGTGTTTCTGAGCTCATGAACAACTTTTTTTCAGAGATACGTGGTCCTCACAGGACAGCCACTACAAACATATGATTTACAAAATATGATGCTGGACATTAAACTGAATATAAAGTATTTAAAATGCTCAACCTTAAACATATGCAGCAGTAATATTAATCCATTTAACACTGATGGAGAACATTTTTCTGCAGAATAATTATTTTTACTTTTGATGTGTGGTGGTAGTGGGGGTGTCTCTGCTTGCCTTTCTGTAAAAGTCAGTGCACGCTGCTGATCTCAAGGCTTCAGAACGAGACTTCATAGACCACTGGGTGATGTCACAGTGCCCATATCCATCTTTTCCACTGTCTATGTGTTTACCATGTTAAACATCTTAGTTTAACCTACATTAGCACTAAACATACAGCACAGCTATGGCTTACAGGGATGTACATATTTAGTCTTAAAGTATTGGAATACTTAACATTTTACCTGGTTGTGGAAGATATAAAGTCAAAGGATCATCAAAGTAGGCTTCATTTGAGGATCTGAGGATGGTAATCCATCCATGTTGTAGTTGCTGAGCTTTTTCAGTCTCAAACCAAAGTGAAGGGTTGACCATCCCTGCAGTCCTGCTGCTAGCATGGCTCAAGATTATAATGCAGCCACTCATAAAACCTCTTTCACCGTCTTCTCTCCCTATTATGTCTCAACCACTTCATCTTAATAATATTCACTAATTACCGTTGTGGCACCCTTTAGGGTTCAAACAGGTCATTGGCAGGAAGCCATAATCCTCTTTCTGAACTCTGACCCGCGACGGCCATTTTAATGGGGTCAAATACTGGAAGCGGATCACATCACAACCCGACCAGCGTCGCAAACTCTGACATATCGTCTGCTGGAGGTGAGAGAATGAAAGCTTTTTGTGTCTTTCACACTTAGAATTCAACAGTTATGTACCAGGAGAAAATAAACATGAGGATTAAATGCAGGAGGATCAATAATATTGATTGGGACACAGAAAACGATGTGATCACTCTATGAAAACCCTGTAAGAGGCACCTGCTTGTGTGTGTGTGTGTGTGTGTGTGTGTGTGTGTATTATTATCAAATCTATGGGAACTGTGTGAAAAAGGCAAGAAATGATCAATGTTGTGCTTGTAAGTGCACAAGTCTGTACGTGTCTTTGTGCATGTGCCCATGTGTGACACTATGTGTGTGTGCATTTTGGAGTTACTAAGCACAGATAATTCCAGGCATTAACAGCACTTGGACAACAATAGACCTTTTCTTGGGGCTGTTTGGCTCACCTCCAGTTTCCTCAGTGTTATTATAGCAGTAAGGCTAATCCCACTTCTAGAAGGCTTCAAGCTAAGAGACTGCAAGATTATGGTTTATAGACTGTTTTTCTGCCTCACATGTAATCCACGTTAAGTGTGTGTGACCAGAAGCTTGTAAAAGTTTACATTTATGAATGTAATTCTTATTAAAAAAATACAATAAATGACAAAATTCGGCTCAAATGTCTTGAACTTAAATAATATCTCTAACTTGTTTTGGTCTTCATCTCTAGAGAACATTCACCTAATGTTTTTCTGGTTATCTGAGATATACTACATGTACAAATGAACAGGCCCACCTACACATTACACCCACAGGAGCTGCTCATCTATGGATACCCATGCCATGAAGCTCCGAGTGCACAGATTTTGTGCTGATGTTAATCCCAGAGGAGGTTTGGAGCTCTGCTGTTACTGAGTCCTCAGCACTCAGTGGCCCCGCTCTGTAACTTTATGTGGTCTGCTACTCCACAGCTGAGTTGCTGTGGTTCCTAAATGCTTCTACTTGGCAATAATACCACTTAGACATGATTGTGGAAAATCTAAGAAAGAAGAAATTTATGAAATGACGTGTGTCGTAACCAAAGCAGATAATAAATTCAGTGGACTCTAAGGCAGGATCCAACACACAGTGTGCAGTTTTCAACAGTTAATTTTTACAAGCACTCAGGTTTAATCAGAGGAATTTGCAACAAGGAGAACCACAGGTAAGTCTGGCTTCTCAGAGCTGGGATGGGCTTCTATCAAAGAGGAGAGGTAGATTAGTACTTGTTACCAGTGCAATGTTGGAGATTGTTAGTTATTATTGTCTTATGATGCTTACTTAGGTTTCCTTATGGACAAGACTGCAAAGAGGGTGACTGGCCAGAATCTTCTCAGAAGATTAGGAGACAATTGAGGATGGACAGGCAGGTAAGTTTCCTGGTATACAATTTCTCTTTTTTCAGGAACAGACCAACTCAGGATTGCAGGTGAGTGTTCTGCAGAGTGAGTTCTTCAGTCGGTGAGGAGGGTTACACGACCACAACAACAATCTGGTGAAAAGTGAGAGCTTCAGTTGGTCCTTAAGTACTGGCAGGTAATGTGACGGTAGTGTTTCGGCTGAAGAGGAGGAAGCCAGCAGGCTCTGCTAGTGGGTAGAGTGCAAGGAAGGACCTGCCAATTTCCACCTGATGGCAAGGGAAAGGTAAGAGGCAAGAGAGAGACAAAGAAAGACAAACAACCCTGACCAGTCCTTCACCACACTGAAATTTACTGAGCTCTTTAGAATGATCCATTTTTTCACAAATGTATATAAAGGCAGACTGCTTGGCTAGGAGCAAAATACCGGAATTCAAAGATTAAGAGGTGTGGCCCAAAAACTTTTGTCTACTTTTGTTGGGACTTCTTAAAAAGGTGGGACTTTTCAGGCAGCAAAAAGCCAAACAGTCCAAAATGGAGGAAGCTAGAACTGTGTTTAGAGGAAAAGCGAGGGTCTTCAGTTCTCTATTAAATAATGTAATTCAGTTCAGTTTCAGTTTTAACGCCACTTTACTACTATAACCATCTCAAGGCGCTTTATATTGTGAAGATCCTAGAATATTAGAAAGAGAACCTTATGGATCAGTCTAAACACTGTGAGTAAGTAAGTAAGTAAGGTGATCCTGACAAGCAGTGGTCCACGAATTTCCAGGTGAAGTGGGGCAAGGGCGGGCAGACAGGTAACTGACAGATGAAATCCTTCCCTTGAAGATTCCGGCTGGCCAGCTGGAGGTGTTTGCGGTCCACGGGTGAATGGAAACTGAAGCGATCCTGTGCTCCACTGAGGACCCAGACCAAGCACTGTGACGGACAGAAGAACTAGGGAAGTGGCAAAACTTTTCTTAGATACAACGAGAACGAAAGAGACTGGACTTTCACCATTGCGTCAAAGACGAACTGGCGGATGACTGTGGCACCACTCGATCCTTAAATGCTGGCCACCTAATAGCGTGATCAGGAACAGGTGCTGAAGGGCAGGACCTGTCAGGAGCGCTCCTCCCAAAGGCAGGACTGGAGCATGATGCCGGCTCAGCCGTTCCACCTGATAATAACTGGAGAGAGACAGGAACAAAACCAAAACCCCAGAACCACAAGCCCCAGCTGTAGCCTGATGGACCATGACACTGGCAGGTAATGGATGGCCACCTACCTGAGTTAATTACTGATGATTGTAACCTTTCCTTAAATGATTGTCCATCCACCTTATTGGGAGTCTTTCCCTTTAAAAAAAAAAGGTCATAATCACAACTACAGTTTCTCTGTCTGTCTTATTTCTTTTTTTTTCTTCTTTCTTTAGTCATGGGAAATTATACATCCAAGGTGAGTGAGCAGCTGACTTTTCTGTTCACAAATCTTGTTTGTTTTTGCCTACCTTCTCTGTCAAAGCTTAACATGCCCTGCTTGGCATAAAATAGTGAAAGTGATTAGAGTACAATATTTTCAATATTTAGGTTTAACTATACCAGGGGCGATTCTAGGCTCAAACTTTTAGGGGGGCTCAGTTCCCAGTAATAATGTCATGCATACAGTGCCTTGCAATTAATATTAACAGAATATGCTGTTTGGAAATGTAGTCAACTCTTTTCACATTTGAAAGCCTTAATTCAATTTGGTACACATTACAATGTTACCTTGAAAAGCAACCTAATTAGTTGGATGACCTATTGCAGTGTCTAAGAAGAATTCAGATTGAATAATCACAGATGTCAATATAATACACCTGTTTTTGCGTGGACACTTTAGTTATCAAATCCAAGGCAAAGGCTCAGTCATGCTGACCAGAACTTTCCAAAGTAAGTTAAAGAACAATTTGTGGCAAAGCAGATAAGAGGAGAAACATGCAGTAAGGGCAGTCCACCAAAACACCAAGCAATTAAAGCAGCATTATTTAATAAAGACGATGGAAAATCACCCTGTCAGCAAGCAAACTGGTGAGAGAACTGCTTTTTCAATTCATACAAACCCTCCCTTTATTGTGCAGACTGATTCATAGATTCATTGTCTGTCACATCAGTGCAGTGGCAGCCATCCTGTTCAAGCATGTTTATAGTGATATGAATCCTGTAAAATGCTACCATTCATATCAGTGAATATTTTTTTAGAATGCCCACTGACATTTTTAGGTGTGTTACTGGAAAGCACATAAAGCATCCAGGAAATGCATGTAGAATTATTTTTCAACCTAACTTCACTATCTGCCCATTTCACCTGGTTCTTTCTGCTCTTGTACAATCTCTCTGCCCACTCTCTCTCCATTCTCCTCACTCTTTTGCTCTGACAATCACACACAATCACTGTATTCAACTAGAAAAAAATAAATATATAATCTAATAATAATTATTATAAGAGCAGGTTGGGGATCCACATTTAATAACAGTACAACACACTCCTAAAAAGTTGAATCTGTTCATCTGGACGTAGCGATTTTTTAGTGGGAGAAACGTTTCGTCACCTTCTAGTAACTTCTTCAGTCTCAGCTGACTGCAGAATTCCCCAACCTTATAAACAGTACAGTACATTGCATAATGACCGAAACCAGCACTACTGACTAACAATGGGCCATTTGATCAGTTTCATGATCAATAGTATGCAAATTGTCATGACCATTGATCAATGGCCATGAGTACCATTCACAGAGATTGGGGAATGGCTGCAATCACAGCATTGTAAGATGGTGACAGATGTACCCTTAGGCCCCCTCCTCGGTTCAGAGATGGTCTTTCCCTTTTCACGTAAATGGCCTCCTTGACTCCCCGTTCAAACCAGCGTTCCTCCCTGTCCAGGATGTGTACGTCTTCATCACTGAAGGAGTGGCCACTGGCCTGTAGGTGTGAATAGACTGCGGAGTCCTGGCCTGACGAGGTAGCTCTTCTGTGTTGTGCCATCCTCTTAGCCAAAGGTTGTTTGGTTTCCCCAATGTATAAGTCACGGCAATCCTCCTGGCACTTAACAGCGTACACTATATTACTCTGTTTGTGCCGGGGGA
>VUQS01074802.1:0-11236 GCA_015108495.1 Heterochromis multidens | reverse complement strand
ACTCCTTTGTTATCTTGGCTGTGTGCTTAGGGTCATTGTCCTGCTGGAAGATGAACCTTCGCCCCAGTCCGAGGTCCAGAGCTCTCTGGAGCAGGTTATCATCAAGGATGTCTCTGTACTTTGCTGCATTCATCTTTCCCTCGACCCTGACTAGTCTCCCAGTTCCTGCTGCTGAAAAACATCCCCACAGCATGATGCTGCCACCACCATGCTTCACTGTAGGGATGGTATTGCCCAGGTGATGAGTGGTGCCTGGTTTTCTGCAGACATGACGCTCAATCTTTGTTTCATCAAACCAGAGACTTTTGTTTCTCATGGTCTGAGAGTCCTTCAGATGCCTTTTGGCAAACTCCATGTGGGCTGTCATGCGCCTTTTACTGAGGACTGGCTTCCGTCAGGCCTGGTTAGTGGAGTGCTGTAGAAATGGTTGTCCTTCTGGAAGGTTCTCTTCTCTCCACAGAGCAACACTGGAGCTCTGTCAGAGTGACCATCCATTTTGGAATAAGGCTGTAACATGACAAAATGTGGAACAAGTGAAGCGCTGTGAATACTTTCCAGATGCACTGGTTCTTTGTATTTATAACGCATGGTTGCATGATTCACAGTTCAAAATCATCTTTATTTATCATACAGTTTCTGGGTTCATCCTCATCCTGTTTTCAACACTTATTTTGCTTTAAGTGCTTCAACCTAAACTGCAGTTGCAGTGTTTCATTAACAAACAACCAACATTTTCAGACTTTTTAATTTCTTTATTTCCACAGTAACACTTGAGGATGTCCTGTTAAGCCAACAGCTGTGATGTTAAAATACTAAAATACTTCCTCAGATTTGGACTTAAAGGGTAATTCAGTTTATTTCAGTCTTTAATCTTTCACAATGAAAAAGCTAAAGTTTGAAATGTACAAAAAAAAAGCAAATTTAACCCAAAAGTGAGAAAAATACCTCACTGTGGTAAGTTAGTTAAAACAATCTTCAGGTTCAATCAAATGGGAACCCCCCCCCCCAATAAAAAAGAAAATAGGCATCTAATGGAACTCGAGAAAAGCCTCTAAAAGTCCTTTTAGATGAGTGAAGCTTCAAGCACACAAAGAAAAGCATGCACAAAAAAAAAAAAATCATCCACACACTTGAACCTGATCACAGCTAGCAGTAAAAGCCTGACCAATATCACTTAAGGATTTTATTAGATTTTATTTAATGGAAATGTTTGTTCTGAAAATGGTCATATTTAAAAATCAAAAACAAAGTCAGCAGAGTCCAGTGGGCAGTAAACATCTCAGTTGTGGGGTTAAAAAAGCAAAGTTTGTGTCCAGTCATTCATCTTAAGACAGCGTGATGCATCCCCACGGTAACCAGTTTGTTTGTTGCGCAGACAGGAAGTTTGTACAGCAGTCAGTATGTTAGTCCAGGCTCCGCTTCTTCTTCTGGACCGCAGTGCTCGCTGTCGGTTCGACCGTTTACCACACTCAACTCCTAAAAAGCAGAAAACACATTTTAAATGCTGTCAGCCAGATTCAGCCCCACCACCTGGTGGAAATATGACCCTTTTAACTATAATTAATGAGATCTGAACCAACGTTTGGAGCAGTCAAGCAGAAAATCAAACTACAAAATCCAATTTTTTTATGTCTTTCTTCCTCTGTTGGTTACACTGCTCAATTCTATTTACTTTATCAAATATCTGCAGCTACTCTGAATACTCTCAGAACTCTGTTAATTGGAAAAAGTCAACAGAGTTCTGAGGTGACATCGTGATCAATGTTGGTTTTACACATCCATCCATCCATCCATCGTTGACTTATCCAAAAGAGGCTAAAGGCAGATTGCCATTCTGTCACAGGGCTAACACAATGAGACAGACACTCATTCATGCTTATATTCAAACGTACCAACAATTTACAATCGCCAAATAATATGCATGTCTTTAAACTGTCAACACTCAGTGCTGTCTTATGTACATAGCTTATTGTAGCTCAGTTTCTTTTATTTTATTTGTATAATTATATCTTATATATTGGGTTTTTTTAAATTGTTTTTACATTATCATTTATTCTATTTATCTTTTTTATATGTGGATTTTTTTATTTATTTATTTATTTTTTTGCTTGGCATCTGTTATCGACAGCAAAGGAATAATTTCATTGTACAGGGAAACGTGTTTCTTTACTGTGGATATGACAGTAACACTTTGAAATTCTGAAACTGTGGGAGGAAGCCAGAATACCCAGAGAGACCCACACCAGGAACAGGAGGTTGCTGTGAGGTGACAGTGCTAAACCCTTGCCACCAATATTGTACAAACACTATTTTTTATTAGTTAAATATTTCAAAGAGTGTTGGATATTCTTTATGGCTTTGAAAGTTGTGTTGGGATTTTATTGACAGTCTACCAGGCTAACTGACTGAGAAAACCATGTGCAATATTAACGGGAGATTTCAGATTTAGCACCCATGCCACCTCCACCTTTTGCACCAAGTACATGCAGACAGGCTGATAATCATGAAGCAGCAGATCCAGCATTAGAGTTGCTGATTTGCTACCTAATCTTACAGTAATGCTGCTGCCCTTTTTTGTTATTATTCAGTTCCAGTAATATAACCTCAAAATAATCCCAAAATGCAGATATTTGTGGGATGTTATGAATTTTAAAAAATTAACACAAATCTTTCCAAAACACATTGAGACTGTTTAATCTAACAAATTTATAAAATAATTAAATTAACTAAATAATGACATAGGTATGTGACACATGTCCATTAAAGGTGGTTACTTTCCTTAAAAAAAGATGCAAAAGAAAACTTTTCTGTGTGTTTAGACTTGGTATAATGATAATTATAATAATAATAATAATTATTATTATTATTGTCATTATTATTATTAAAGTAGACAGTTGAATCTACTTGACATTAAACATCTAAAGGAAATACCAGAGTTTTGCAATCTACTGAATTTTGTTTTTCTTTACATAAAAAAATCATCAGAATACAGAAAACAAAGTCTAAATGTATACAAACCTAAAAATATTATTTTTTTCTAAAATTAAATCAGATTAAATTCCATTTGCTTGAAACTCAACAAAAATGTCAAAACAAGAAAGTGATATTAAATCTACATGTGCTATCATTAAAATTTAAGGAAGCCCTTTTCTGCTGCTTTTCTGCAGTTGGCTCACTGCAGTGAGCAGCTCTAGCCAGCAGGTGGAACTCTGTTTTTTCTACATGAGAACTCAACCTGCATGATAAACCATTCTGTTTTAGTAACTGCAGATTAATGTAGACTTTTGTCGTCCTTTTATAATTTTGCATTATTATAATTACAGGTTTAATCATTTATTTTACTTTTGACATGTGTGGCAGCCTCACCAACTGTAGTTAAAGATATTAAAACCCCAAAATAACCATTTTCTGATGCTCATCGACATCCAACTAAACTAAACTAAAAATGTTTTTAACAATAAGTAACTAACTAAAATGAGCAAATCCACTCAGGAAACAAATGTGAACTTTAACAGTTTTAAGTCTAAATAAAGGAAAAACACTGATGATTTGGCGTCATGTGTAAGTTGTCATTGCATTTCAATTCAGTTTTTCTATATAGCGCCAAAAAACAACAGTTGCCTCGAGGCACCTTATATTGTAAGGTAAAGGCCTACAATAATGCAAAGAAAACCCCAACAATCAGACAACCCCCTATGAGCAAATACTTGGGGACAGTGGGAAGAAAAAACTCCCTTTTAACAGGACGAAACCAACGGCAGAACCAGGTTCAGGGAGGGGCAGCCATTTGCCATGACCGGTTGGGGTGAGGGGAGGAAGACAGGACAAGAGACACAGTGTGGAAGAGAGCCAGAGATTAATAATAACTAATGATTAGTGGTGGTGTCTAAACACATAGAGAGTGAAGGAAGACGAAATGCTCAGTGCATCATGGGAAGCCCCGAGAAGCCCCCAGCAGCCTAGGTCTACTGCAGCGTAATTAAGGGAGGATTCAGGGTCACCTGATCCAGTCCTAACTATAAGCTTTATCAAAAAGGAAACTTTTAAGCCTAATCTTAAAAGTAGAGAGGGTGTCTGTCTCCTGAATCCAAACTGGGAGCTGGAGACAGACACCCTCTCTACTTTTAAGATTAGGCTTAAAACTTTCCTTTTTGATAAAGCTTATAGTTAGAGCTGGATCAGGTGACCCGTTTTAATGTACCCTTAAAATGGTACATTCCCACTGTCGCCAAGTGCTTGGCCATAGGGGGTTGGCTGATTGTTGGGGTTTTATTGTAGGGTCTTTACCTTACAATATAAAGCGCCTCGAGGCAACTGTTGTTGTGATTTGGCGCTATATAAATAAAATTGAATTGAATTTTCTCAGTTCAAACATTTGATTATGTTCTCTATGTTCTACTGCAAATAAAATATTAGTTTATGAGATTTGCAAATCATTGCATTAGTTGTACTATTAAATGTTTAGTTTCTATGCCATACATCAGGACAAGATTGAGAGTGTCATTAAGATGATGAGTCAGCTCACTTACATTTTGAGAGAAGCCAATTGAGTCTAATAATGAATTAAATGCAGTGTTAAGGGTGTCGTTTTCAGCATCTACACAAGTACTAAAGCCACTCACTATAATTATTTTGTCTGAACTGAGCAGTAAATCAGATAAAAACTCTGAGTAAGGGACAGGCAGAAAATAAACAACAACAAATGAAACTTGTGGGTAAGCGATGCAGTCTTAGATGCCATTTATTTCAGTCTTTGGACTGAATGTGCAGAGGAAAACATGCAAAACTTGGAATATTAAATATGAATCCTTATTAAGAAAGCCAATCATGTCAAGTCATCATTTGAAATAATCTTTATTGTCTCAGGCATTTTCATCTGGAACTACACATTGACATGTGTTCACCTACAAAACTCATCCCATCCCAGCATTTCACATTATGTTCAGTTAAGGGAGTCAGCACCCTCTGGAGATCAGGAGCTGTATTACAGAAACCTACAACCAAGGAACTTGAGTTAGTCCATCCATCCACCCATTTTCTACCACTTATCCGGGTTCAGGTCACAGGACTTGAGTTAGTTTTAACAAAAGAGGAAAATCATAGCATTTTGGAGTTTTTTGATTGTTTTCTTTTTCAGACATTCTCCTGTAGATTTTCTGATGTGCTTGTGATCATTGTCCTGTTGAATGATCCAATTTCAGCCAAGCTTTAGCTGTCAGACAGATGGCCTCACATTTGGCTCTAGAATACTTTGGTATACAGAGGAGTTCATGGTCGACTCAATGACTGCAAGCTGCCCAGGTCCTGTGGCTGCAAAACAAGCCCAAATCATCACCCCTCCATCACCGTGCTTGAGAGTTGGTATGAGGTGTTTGTGCTGATATGCTGTGTTTGGTTTTCACCAAATGTGGTGCTGTGCATTATAGCCAAACATCTCCACTTTGTTCAGATGTAAACCTAAGCTGTGCTGCCATGTTCTTTTTAGAGAGAAGAGGCTTTCTCCTAGCAACGCTTCCAAGCAAGCCATCCTTGTTCAGTCTTTTTCTAATTGTACTGTCATGAACTTCAACATTTAACAATAACTACTAATAAACTTAATCAATGGATTTAAGTACAAATGCATTCAAGTGTAAAAAGGAAAACTGGAGCCGTAAAAAAAGAGTCTGCTGTATTTTCTGTCAAAGATATTTTGTAACAGAGTGATATCAGATATCATTTTATTTTTCTCAATGGAACTCATCAGGCTGCATCCAGAGACAAAAGGGAGTGGAGCTTCATTTAATTTTTTTACTAAGGAACTCTAGGATAATTTAATATATTTTTATTGTTGTTTTTCTTCTTTTATTATGTAATCATGTATTCATCATTCTCCCACAACAAACTCAGTGTACTGGAAAGCCTTGATCACTTCATGATATAAGCACCTCTTTGTCTTGTGTTTACTTGTTTCCCCTTTACAAAACAGCTTTTTATATCGGTATAACAATGGTAGCCCTGTGTCTCTGCTGTTCTCAGCTCAAAGTGAACTGAGTGGAAACCCACCTTATCTGAGCCAGAAGGCATGACGCTGTCCTGTCAATCACTCCTATTCACTTCCCTATAGACGTGGCGCTGGGAGGAGTGGGAGAGGGGTTTCTCCTGGTGCTGGTTTAAATTTCGTAAGATCTGATCTGTTTCCTCCCAAATTTACACACTGTAAAACAGGTGACATTTCTGGTTTATTTAGTGCAGTGCAAAAGCCTTGAGCCACCCCTCATTTCTTTATATTTTGATTCCAAGTAGTCAGACTTTCTTGTAATTTTTCAAAGTGGTCTTAAGCAATAGTTCTCCAGGCTTGCTGAAGGTCTTTCAAAGTTTTTCTTTGGACATCGACTGTTTTTTCACTCATTTTCAGTCCAGTCTTTGTACCTGACCATTTTCCGAGGGATGTTTTTGTTTGTTAAGCTACTTAACACTGACCTATGAATCATTCAAGCCTAAAAAGTTACCTAATCCTAGCAATGAACCAGTGTTGTGTCTACACATAACAGACAACTGAGCAAAGAACCAATTTTAGGCTTTAGGCTCTTTGTTACTAGCAGTCAGTTGCATAAAGATATGATTTGTTCCCATTTTTTTAACTGAATCTACAAAACACAGTTTGACAGTCATAAAATAGTATTTTTGCACCAACAAGGTGATTCCCAAAGAGCTGATGAATCCAAATGTGAAATTTTTCTACAGCCATCTGTAAAACACCGTCATGGTTCGGTTTCTGCATTTCAGCCAGTAGTGATGGGGATCTTGTCAAAATTGATGGTATTATGAACACAGAAAGTACCACGAGATTTTGTTCCACCGTGTAATACCATTTGGAAAGCATCTGATTGGCAATAGTTTTATTTTTATGTACTGTATAACATTGTAGTCACTTCTACTTGATGTTTTAAAAATTGAAACATCATTTTTTTGGATGGCATACCTTACAAAGCAAGTGGTATTTATTGTTAATGGACTTGGTTGTGATATGATGTCATAAGATATGAAATATGATAGCAGCCCATCTTCCATCTTCCAAAATGTACATTGGGTATTCCCAGTTCTCTCTGGATTCACTGGCTTTTCCAGAAAATGGGTGTTGCTCACTATTGCTAAATGATCTGTCTTGAGGTGTGGCTGCACTGCTGATCCCTGCACATAGTCATAAAATGAACATGAGTATCTATCACACCTGTCCTTCCTGAAAAATGTAATTATGGTCTGCTCACAGCAGTATCTAACAGATGCCCCGGTGTGCTGTATTGATAACAGTAACAGCGTGGTCTGAGACAGTCATTGTAAACTAACAAAACGAGGAATTAAAGCTTTTTCTTTTACATGTGAGAGTTTTATCTGGTTTGGAGTATAATGAAAATCAACTTGATATATTTTAATATTGTTTTGCACAGAGTATATAAAATGTGTATATGTCTGAAGAAACATTCTCATTAATGTTCTGAGTGTGATTTAACCCATGCCCCCTGACCTACTCCACAGCATCCCAGTCAGTTTTCACTGATACTGAATTTTAGGGACATTATTCATAGTTATCAAGGAGTTAATGAAAAAAAAAAAAAGAATTTCTTCTGAAATGGAATAAAAGCTGACTAATGGAAATGCATGGTTCAAATCCTGCTCTTTGAGCCGTGCTTTATTTAAAGAAGGGTTTATTTTAAAAATGTTGATGCATTAATCTGTAAGAAAGGCTTTAGTGTTTTCTACATCACTTTGGGTGACAAGCTCTGTGGTCAAAATCAGGTACATCAGTGAAACTGGGAAATGAGAGAAACTATAAACATGTAACCTGAGGCCATTAGGCCATAAGGCACAGGCCTATAGCACCTGCTTGTTATAGATGACATGATTTAAAACTGTAAGGACGGTTAGAAGATGACGCCCATCTGAAAACCAGCAGGGCGGAAACTTTTTTTTTTTTTTTTTGTTGAGCTCTGACCTCTGATGTGCCTGTTACTTCCGCGTTCCGCTCACCTGTTACACCTGTGTTACTGCTACGCTGTAGATGCGACTCCTCCTCCGCCGGTACACCTGTTCTGTTTTCGTGCCATGACCGAGGACTTTAAGACGTGCGAATTAACATGCTTGTCCCCATCGGGTGACGCAAAGGAGACTTTAAAAACTGTGAAAAACGGGAATATGGAGTGTGAGCAGCCCATTTTCTCCGTGCTGGGAGGCGGTGTGAAGGCGGTGGACGCAACGCGGCCGAGTAGCCGTGGCGATGGCGCAAAGACCTCACTGGCTGCGGCCACCTCCGACACCGAGTCCGGGATCTATTCTGTTAAATGTGAGCTTTGTGTGGACCACGAGTCTGAGCTGGACTGGTTCTGTGGCACCGAGCAGAAACTCATCTGCTCCCACTGCGCCGTCGTGGGCTCATGCCAGGGACACACTGTGACCCCTCTGGCCACCAGAGTTACCGCAGTCAGGGTGAGTGTGGGGCAGCCATGGAACAGCTGTTTGAACTGATTTCACTAGTATGTGACATAATAGTGATCATTTTTAGCTTAATAAATACAATAATATACATTTTACCCAAAATAATCTGGCCGCAGGGTTAAAAACGGCCTCAGGAAGGTATCAATTTGTCTGAGTGAAACCATCTTTAAGACCAACTTCTTTTTTTTTCGGACCATATTTACTATAAAATGGCATTTTTCTGACTAAATATAACAAAATACTTGAAAAAGACACCATGATTCTCCTTTTTTTATGAAAGATTTTGCATATCATGAATGAGAACATTTTTATATTTGACCTTGTCAATATACAGTTATACAGATAACAGTTATTATGAAACAAAGAGGGTCGGGTGTTCCCATATTTGTCAAGTTAATGTTTGTGTAGTTAATAAGACTTTCTTGGGTGTGCCACATTTTGCATGCTGTTTTCCTGGCTGATTCCTCTCCGTGGTATTTGAGAAGACAGGATTTTCTTGTTGTGTTTCCAGCTGATGATTTCCACGTGGTTTCAATGTGCTTATTATTCATGAATTGCAGACAGTGTGTATTTAGGTGTGTTTTTCGTTATCAGAACCAACTGGTGGACGTGTGTGAAAAAATGCAGCTGCAGGCACTGAGGATTGAGAGATTTATAGAGCAGACACTGACAGCCAAAGAGCAGACGCTTCAGGTGAGATACCACTGATCCCCACCCACTCAGCTTCACCACACTCATGATGATCACAGCAGCCAAATGCTATAGAGCCTGTTTAACAAGTGCAGTGTGTTGACACTGGCATCTTTCAGATGTGCCTTTTGGCCATGTGTTGGGTTTGTGTACGATTATAGGATTTTCTTTAAACTGCCGTTTCTACTGATCAGGCAATTTATTGTTTTGTGTGTTAAATATTTTATATATGTATATATATATATATATATATATAATATATATATATAAAAAGTTTTCCTTGATCAACTCTCTGAACAGCAAATTGATTTTTGGTAAAATCTTCTTAGCCGGAGACATTATGGGGGAAAATTCATCCATCCACATATTTCCTCAAAATTAATATGCTTTTACAAAAATTCAATTCCTCAATTCCTGTCTATGATTTACTGGGAATACTTATTAAAATAACAATATGGTGAACATTCTGGAGTATAAATTCATATAAACATTAAGAGGTTGATAACTGAAGTAATTACTTATTTCCTCTGACATAAGTATAGTAATGAAAAGACAATGATAATATATATAATAATATATATATATAATATGATAAGACTTCACATGGTTTAAAACACTTAAAGACTGCAATGAGGCAAGTATAATGATTGACTTAAAAAGTACAAAAATTAAATGGATTATTAGTAACAATAGATATTTTTAAAAATACATAAAACAATAATAACTGATGCATGGGTAAGTGTTGCTGATTCAGTTTGTCATCACCATGTATATAGCAAAGTCTGCAGAAAACCTCTTTCAGGGCACCCATATTTATTAATCTCTCTTAGCATAATGGGTGTGCGATGGGCGCAGGTGCATAACAAGTTGTGCTTGTGTAGTAAGAGAGCAAATCAAACCTCAAGCAAACAAGTAAAGCATGACAGATGGAAAAATACCAACTTACCTGAGCAGGAATCAAATGTTTCTGTAACAAAATGACTACGCAGTGGGGGGAAAAAAAGAGTGTGGTCAGTGAATCTCTGAAAACTTGGGTGTGCTTGGTCAGACATGCAAGTCACAAGTACCATTAGCAAGCCTTCATGCGTGCCCACCGTCAAGTGCTTCTGTTACTGCTTATAAGCAGAAGCAGCTTCCTTTAGATGCACATGTAGCCCAGTGTTTGAGTTAAAGGATTGTTTGTCTGATAGGAGGACTTTTTTTTTTTAAAGCCTGTATTTCCTATCGGGAGTAGGCATTAAGAAAGGAAGACTATATCACATTATGTCCAATTTAATCAGAATATGCTACTTGCACTTGAATTTATATAGCATTTTTCTAGTCTTACTGACCACTCAATGCACTTTAGACTACAAGTCACATTCTAGCCATATATTCATACAGTGCTTTATTCTGTACACTTCACATCCATAGCCATTAGAATCACCAACTAACTTAACATGCATGGCTTTGGACTGTGGGAGGAAGCCAGAGTAACCACCACAGGAACAACTTGCAAACTCCACACACAGAAAGGCCTCAGCTGAGGTTTGAACCAAGAGCCTTCTTGGTATGAGGCTCTGGTACTTAGCACTGCCCCACCATACCACACGTACAGTTGTGCTTATAAGTTTAAATACCACCAGTAAATGAAGCCATTTACTGTCAAACAATTATGTTTGCCCTTTTTAAATCAGAATGACAACAGAAACTATCCAAATGACCCTGATTAAAAGTTTACACACCCTGGAAGTTTTGGCATGATAACATACACACAAGTTGACACACACAGGTTTAAATGACTACTAAAGGTAACCATCCTCACCTGTGATCTGTTTGCTTGTAATTAGTGTGTGTGTGTGTGTGTGTATAAAAAGTCAGTGAGATTCTGGGCTCCAGACAGACCGCTGCATGTTTCATTCAGTGCTGCACTGATGTTGGATTCTGAGCCATGGGGAAAGCAAAAGAATTATCAAAGGATCTGCGGGAGAAGATATTTTAACTTTATGAAACAGGAAAAGGATATAAAAAGATATCCAGGGAACTGAGAATGCCAATCAGCAGTGTCCAAACTTGAATTAAGAAGTGGAAAATG